>JAHIAM010003688.1:0-26628 GCA_021605205.1 Aegilops longissima | reverse complement strand
GTGGCTACACACGGAAGTTTCCAGCTTGAATAATCTTATGATCCCTTAGAGCCTGGGTATGGTCCAAGAAATACAGCAAGTCCTCGATGGAAACCAGGTGCCTCAATCCACCCAGATGTGTGTTTAGGTTGCCACCTTAGATAAACCATTAATTAACAATCTCACATCCGTCATGGATATTCACTCACCCAATCCACGCCTACTAGCATAGCATGGCATGAACAAGCAAACGAGAAGTAACTCCTGTGGTTTCATAAGTAAAATGTAATAGGTACTACTCAATCTACTTCCCAAACCCACAATTTAATTAGATCCTAACCATGCAAGTGTTTGAGGAATAGATCTAATGCATAAAAACTGGTATGAGAAAATGATCAAAGTGTTACTTGCCTTGGCCGATGATCCGCGAGTCCTAGAGATTCAAGTAACAAGCGGCGCACCCGTGATCTAACGCAGACAAACAACAAGCATACAATAAGTACTCATCTAATGCACAGGAAATCTCGAATAAAAGATCTAACCAGAAAGTTCAACTTAAGAACCCTCGTTGCAAAAGAATCGAATCAATATAAACTCAAAATCAAACTCGAGAGAGAACGCCTCTTGCTTAGCTTAACTGAAATTAGGTCAAAATTTCACAGTAGCAAAACTCTGTGAAAGTAGGATAATCGAACGGCGGTTTCATTTAAACTCCAGCGCTTGAATCACCCGATTCCGATAAACCAGCGAGAAATAAAACAGTTTTGAAAATCAGATCTCAAATCAAATCGTAAAATAACGGATTAATTCCGATTAAAAGAAAACGATTTAACGAGTTAAATAGTGAACGTCATAACAGAACAAATCTAACGAACGCTGTTTCATCGAAAACGAACGGTTCGGTGAACGCTCATAATTAAGAAACCGAAAAAAATAAAACCAATCTAGGTTTTTTAAAAAACCGCATATATTTTTTTAAAGAAAATAAACCGACGGTTCGAGGGGAAAACCGACCGGCGCGGCGGCGGTGGCTACTCCGTGATCGCCGGGCGAGGTCCCGGGTCCGCGGGCCAAGGGGTTCGCGGCGGGCGGCGGGTCCACGGCGGCGGGGCAGGGCGGCGGCCCACGGCGGGCGCGGCGGGTTCGCATGGGCGCTGGGCGGCGGCTGCCCAAGGGTGGGTTGGGGAGAGAGAGAGGCCGGGGTTATAAAGGCGAGGGGGCGTGGCTTGTGAGGGGGTCAGCGCCCGGGTCCCGGCAGACTCGGGAAGGGCGATGGCGGCGGGCGGCGGGGCTTCCGGCCGGGCGCGGCCGCGAGGAGGAGGCGGGTGGGCGGGCGCCGGCCTGGCCTGGCTGGCTGGGCTGGGCCTCGGTCCAGTGGGGCGCTTTTTTTTTAAATAAAATTTAAACCAAAACGAATTAAAAAAATACCAAATGAACTCGATTTAAATAAAACAAATTTTCCCCGACTTCTAAAATGAGTCTAACAAAATGAACTTTAAAAACAAAAACATGCATAAAATTTTTAAATGCTCATTTTTGCCTAAGCAAAATAAATCTTCCAAAACCAAATTTGGTTTATTTATAATATCTTCATTTTTCCTAATTGTTTGGGAAAGTCATATTATTCCTCTCAAGAAATTTTTATAGGAAAACTTTATGAAGATAATTTAAATAATCCAATGATCCTATTTTCAAAATTTGAGAGATCCCAAATATGAAAATTATGAAACTTCCAACTTTCTCCGAGGGTCCTTGAGTTGCGTGAAATTTCTAGGATCGGAAAAATGCGAGAAAATATGATATGCATGATGATTCTATCGTATAACATTCCAAATTGAAAATTTGGGATGTTACAAACCTACCTCCTTAAGATGAATCTCACTCGAGATTCGGGTTGGCTAGAAAATAGGTGAGGGTGGTCTTACAAAACTTCCTCTCTTTCCTGTGTGGCTTCATCCTCAAAGTGGTGGCTCCACCGAACTTTGCAAAACTTGATAACCTTGTCAAGGGTAACTCACCGCATAATCGAGAATCTTAACCGGTTTTTCCTCATATGTCAAGTCATCCTTCAATCAATTGCTTCAAAGGGCACCGTGGTTCTTAACGGTACTCTCGCTATCTCGGGTGACATTTCTTCAATCGAGAAATATGGAATACATCATGAACTCCTCGACAGTCCTTCCGCAATTCCAATTTATACGCAATTCTCCCATGCGCTGCAAAATCTTATATGGTCCAACGAAACGGGTGCTAACTTTCCTTTAACTCCAAAACGCTTAACTCCTCAAGCGGGATACTCGAGATATACTCGCTCCAACTTCATACTCAATCGCTGGTGCTTTGAATCGCATAGCTCTTCCGTTCGACCGGGCTACCTTGAGCCCGCCTCAATCAACTTAACTTTCTGTTCGACTCCTTAATCAAATCTGGTCCAAACAATCGACGATCTCCGCTTTCCCCATGACAATGGTGTCCTGCACCTTCTTCCATACAAAGCCTCGAAGGTGCCATCTTTAAGCTGGTTTGGTAATCATTATTGTAGGAAAATTCTGCATACGGCAAATTATCATCCCAACTAGATCCATAATCTAGTGCACAAGCTCTCAAAGATGTCCTCCAAAATCTGATCGACTCTCTCTGCCTGTCCATCGGTCTGTGGGTGGAAAGTCTGATCAATTCCAATCGGGTTCCCAATGTTTCGTAAAACCGGTTCCAAAATTTCAAGTAAACGGGTTCCTTCCGTTCGATACAATGCTCCTAACTCCGTGCAAGCATACAATTCTGGTCATATATATCTTGCCAACTTAGCACCGCTATAGGTAGTCTTGATCGAATGAAATGAGCTACCTTGGTCAAACGGTCGACTATGACCCAAATCGAGTCATATCCTGAAAGCGGTCTTTGGCAAACCCGTGATGAAATCCATGCCTAGTTTATCCCACTTCCATTCGGTATTGGCAATGGTTGTAATAATCCTGCTGGCTTCGATGTTCTGCCTTTACTTTCTCGACATACGCCGAAATCGCTACATACTCCGCAATATCCTTCTTTATTCCGTCCACCGTAAAATATTCTTCAAATCCAAATACATCTTGGTATTTCCTGGTGAATCGAATAGGGTGAATCATGGGCTTCTTGCAAAATCAACTTCCGATCTCCGGTCATTGGGCACATAAACACGGTCTTCAAACCATAGGGTATCGTGCTCATCCTCACGTAAATCCTTTAGCTTTTCCTTTGCTCATTTTCTCCTTTATAGAGGCAACTTCCTTATCTCGCTTTTGGGCTTCTCGATTTTGTCCATCGCTGTCGATCGAATCTCCAATGTTGCTACATAGCCTCTCGAACTATTTCCAAACATAGCTCTCAAGGTCCTCGCTAACTCATTGGGTATTCCTCCCATCATTAGGGTATTGACGCGGGTCTTACGGCTCAATGCGCCTGCTACGACATTAGCCTTCCCGGTGGTAATGCAATCTCATATCGTAATCCTTGATTAGTTCTAACCATCTCCTTTGCCTCGAGATTCAATTCTTCCGTGAAGATGTACTTCAAACTCTTGTGATCCGTGATATACTTCACAATGATTTCCAATGAGAAAATGTCTCCACGCCTTCAAGGCATGCACAACGGTTAACTCCAAATCATGAGTGGCATAATTCAACTCATGGGGCTTAAGTTGTCATGAAGCATACGAAACAACTCTTCCTTCTGCATAAGCATCGCCCAAGTCCTCGACGGAAGCGCCGCAATATACCTCATAATCCTTAGTTTGATCCGCAATATCAAAACCGGTGAGGTAACCAATCTTTTCTTCAACTCCAAAACTTGCCTCACAGCCCTCACCATATGAATTTGTTTTCCTTCTTCAACAATTCAGTCATAGGCTTTGCAATCCTTGAGAAATTCTCAATGAATCTTCGTAGTATCCTCGCGAGTCCAAGGAAACTCCAATCTCTCCAACTGCCGTTGGTGCTTCCCACTTGGTTACGGTCTCAACTTTGTGGGGTCAACTGCTATCCTTCTCCGGATATAACATGTCCGAGAAATCCAACTTCCTTTAGCCAAACTCACATTTGCTGAACTTGGCATACAACCGGTGTTCCTCGCCTCCAAAACCAATCGCTGTTCTTGTGTTCCTCTTCATCCTTCGAGAAAATCAAAATATCATCAATGAACACCACTATTTAATTTATCCAAAACTCCATAAACACTTTGTTCATCGTGTTCATAAATAGGCTGGTGCGTTAGTCATCCAAATGACATAACGGTATACTCATACAGTCCATATCTCGTGGTAAATGCTGTCTTGGGTATGTCCTGCCCCTAATCTTCAATCGATGATACCGATCGCAAGTCGATCTTAGAAAACACTTTGGCTCCTTGTGTTTATCAAACAGATCATTTATCATAGGTAGTGGGTACTTGTTCTTGATTGTTACTTCATTCAATCCACGTAATCAACAACCATTCTCAAAGATCCATCCTTCTTCTCCACTAACAAAACGGGTGATCCCAAGGTGAAGAACTTGGGCGAATAAAACCTTTATCCAATAGTTCCTTAATCTGCTTCTTGATTTCTCGCCAAATCCTTTATGGCATCCTGTGACGGCCGCTTCGATATCGGGCCTGCTCTCGCAACAACCGATCAAAACTCAATGTCTCTATCCGTGGCATTCCCTGTAACTCTTCCTAAATACATCAGATAATCTTTCACCATCGGTACTTCTTCCGTATTCACCCCGATAAGCAATTAACTTGTGCTCTCCTCGCTCGTGCCGTGATACGCATTTTAATCCTCCTTCCTTCGGTGTGGTGAGCAAAATTGACCTTGTGGTACAATCTATGTTTCCTCCATACTTTGATAACCAATCCATACCTAATATCACATCCAATCCTTGGGATTCCGTAACTATTAGGTCCGAGGGAAAAACATAGTGTCCAATCCGTAGTGGCAATCGATCACACCATTTACTAGCCATGTACTCGCTCCGTGAGGTTACTAGCATGGGTGACCTAAGGGCTTGGGTTGGTAACTTGTACTTATCCACAAATCCCTTGATATGTATGAATGCGATGCACCAAGATCAAAAGAACAACCGTAGTAAATGACTTAACCAAACTTACCGACATCGATCGGGCTGATCTTCAACCTCCTCCACATCAATGTGGTTCACTTGTCCCTTGTTGAAAGGGTTGGGCTTTTTCCGAGCTTCCATTGCCATTTCCATTCGCCTTCGACAGTCATTTGCATAATGCCCATTTTATGGCACTTAAAGCAAGTAATGTGACTCAGTGTCTACCTTGGATGGTGTAGACGGTTGGTGCGGTTATGTCCGCTGCTTCCTCCATTCCCTGCTCCCATTCTTGGTACCATTATGGTTATGCAAATTACCTCCATGGGTATGTGAAACTGAATTCTGATTTAGGGTATAACGTGGCTTCGCCGATCCGAGTTATACTTCCCTTGTCCATACTTCCGCTATGGTTCTCAATTTGTCGCCGCTTCCTTCAATCATGAGAGCTCGGTCTACTAACTCCTGGTAGTTGTTGAAACTTGCTACCATCAACGGCATGCTGAACTCATCATTCAGTCCTTCTAGAAACTTCTCCGCTTAGCTGCATCCGTGGCAACGCTATCCGGGGCATAACGTACTAATTTGCTAAAGTCATCCACGCATCGCCAACAGCCCTTCCTCCTTGCGAAGTTGCTAAACTCACGCTTCTTCATGGCCATGGCTCCCGCCAAACATGGGCTGTGCGAAAAGCTTGCTCAAACTGGTCCCATGTGACAAAGGTTCACGGGTAAGTGGTCTGTGAAATTCTCCCACCATGTCCGCCATGGTCCTTCAAGCTGATGTGCTGCAAACTTCACTCTTTCACCATCTCAGCATCCCGCAGTGGTCAGCTCCCTTCCTATCTTGCGGAGCCACCATCTGCTACAATTGGCTCGGTGTTACTAGAATACACCGCGGTTCAGGCTAAGGAAACGAGTCGATGATCCGCAGTGGTGGTGGTGGCGGTGGGTTGTTGTTGTTGTTGTTGTTCTCACACCAATGTTTGAATCGTGGTATTCTCGCTGCTGGATCAATTGGGTGATCTCAAGGGAAAACGAATCCGGGTCGCGCTCCTGAGGCATCTCAAGGGTTTAGAAGAGAAGAGAAATGTAGAATAGAATGAGGTCTAAGGGGATCACTACCCAAATGCACATGAGCAAATCACACAAAATCACTTCATTCAATCAAACAAGGCTTACAACGATCTAACTATCGCAAAAGTGCGTAATATAATGTTTACATGGAGGAATACTACTAATATGTGGGGACTTCTACTAATTTGAACCGTGGAAGACTCCATGATGTCCGCCCAGCTTCGCCTTCAAAGGGGTTCACTTGGATCCGAATCTGTGTCGCCGATGTTGATGTAGTTGATTGGGTATTCACATACCGGTCTTCATTCCCGAGCGCCAACTTCTTCTTGAGTTCTTCGATCTCGCATTTAAGATCGTTATTGTGTCTTGCCGTAGCTACGATCTCGCCCATGTAGTCCTTGCGATAGTCTTTAGTTCTTCTTCCAATTCGATGATCCTTCCTTTGTCTTCCGTGAACTCCAACATGTCATTGCACATTTGGTTTTCCGGCGCCGAATGTGCTGGTTTAACTCCTGGATGAAAGCTGCAATGGACCTATCTTTCTTGGTGTTGACGACGTCCCGCTTGTCATCTCGGCGTCCGCAAATCTGGTAGATGGTGTCCTTGAGGTCTTCTTTGATAAACTTCTCCAATGCGCCCCATGGTGATGTGAGCTGCCATGCTCTTTCCTGCACTCCAAGTTGGTGCAATCAAAACACTATCTATAGGCTTGGTGATTGGGGCGTAATGTCCTTCCGAACGTGAGCATGAATCTTCCAGCCCTCTTCAGTGCAGAGTGCGTTGAAAGTCCCGTGAAACTTGGTAGTCCAATGTTCGTACTTAGTGACTTCCTTCAAGTGAAATCCAAAAGGTGTGCCTTCATCCGTTGGGTGTACTTGAGCTTCAAGGTCTGGCCATCCTAAAGAGAGTAGAAAAGATGAGGAGTTAGAAAATGGGAAGAGAGAGGATCTATGGCTTTAACTTAGTGGTCGTGGTCCACACATAGCAACAGGTGCTCGATACCATTCTCTCAGAGCTACCAGCACCGAATGGATCTAGCGCTCGTGCTCGCTGTCATCCTCGATCAAGAATGCCGACACCACACAAGATTTCAAGGATTTATAGCAGAGTAGCAATCACACACTTATTACATCGTTGTCCACAAGGAACTGAATACAATAATATGGCATAAGGCCATCTAATAATAACAGCGGAAGGCTTGGAAGATAAGCGAGTCCATCAACTCCAACGGCATCACCGAGTATAGAACCACGACCTAACACCTTACTCTCAGTTCCCAAAAGTCTGCAACGTGAAAAGTTGCAGCCCAAAACGGGTCAAGACATGGAATATGCCGCAATGTAACACATAAGAGCAATGAATGAATAAGTCTATACTACATGCATATATGGCTGGTGGTAAGGCTCTACGGTTACATTTGCATAAAGCTGATTTTTCCCTACATCAAAAGAATAATTTTATTTAACTATCATGGTGGTTGTTAAACATTGAGAATGGTTGACAGCATCCTCAATCCCAATTAAAAAGTACTCATCAAAACCCAATAACTTTTATTTAGAAGTAACATGTTGAGATTCACATGATATCAAATACCGGATACTCAAATTGTCCATAACCGGGGACACGGCTAATCATGATTAGTTTATACACTGCAGAGATTTGCGACTTTTTCCCCATTAAGACTCGACGCTTCCGCTTGATTCTCGTGACTACATGGTGTTTGAGAAACGGATGACCGAGACATAGTCTTCGTAAGCGCTTAGCACCTTACATGTGGGTAGACCGCACTAACCTACATCCCCTACATCAGCTAGCCTACCCGTAAGAGTTCGCACAACTTAGTCAACTACGCCAGAGCCCATAATTGGCTTGTGGCTACACACGGAAGTTTCCAGCTTGAATAATCTTATGATCCCTTAGAGCCCGGTGGCGGTCCAAGAAATACAGTAAGTCCTCGATGGAAACCAGTGCCTCAATCCACCCAGATGTGTGTTTAGGTTGCCACCTTAGATAAACCATTAATTAACAATCTCACATCTGTCATGGATATTCATCACCCAATCCACGCCTACTAGCATAGCATGGCATGAACAAGCAAACGAGAAGTAACTCCTGTGGTTTCATAAGTAAAACAGTAATAGGTACTACTCAATCTACTTCCCAAACCCACAATTTAATTAGATCCTAACCATGCAAGTGTTTGAGGAATAGATCTAATGCATAAAAACTGGGTATGAGAAAGTATGATCAGTGTTACTTGCCTTGCTGATGATCCGCGAGTCCTAGAGATTCAAGTAACAAGCGGCGACCGGTGATCTAACGCAGACAAACAACAAGCATACAATAAGTACTCATCTAATGCACAGGAAATTCGAATAAAAGATCTAACCAGAAAGTTCAACTTAAGAACCCTGGTTACAAAAGAATCGAATCAATACAAACTCCGAAAATCGAAACTCGAGAGAGAACGCCTCTTGCTTAGCTTAACTGAAATTAGGTCAAAATTTCACAGTAGCAAAACTCTTGTGAAAGTAGGATAATCGAACGGCGGTTTCGTATTTAAACTCCAGCGCTTGAATCACCTGATTCCGATAAACGAGCGAGAAATAAAACAGTTTTGAAAATCAGATCCAAATCAAATCGTAAAATAACGGATTAATTCGACCTACACCGCCGTTATTCTTCGGCGACGGCAGACGAACCAAGAACCTCAGACAACAGATTCTCCGCTGTGGGAAACAACTCGCCGAAGTCTTCCCTGCCTCCGTGTCGCCCCTTCCTAGGCTCTCGCTGTCGCCCACCGCCGTGGTGCTCGGCCGCGGCGTGGTCAATGTGGTCAATGACCGACTTCCATCTAAGAGTACTATGCGTGAGAGGTCGACAGCTGGGTCTCCACGGCCGCAGCAAGGAAGTGCCTCCTTATTACGCCGCAAAATAATTATTCCTCCACCGACAAATAGGGACTCCACCGGACGGGCCACCGATTTCGAAAAGACGCTTCCGAAAGTGCAAGTATATCGACTAGAGGGGGGTGAATAGGCGATTTTATGAATTCTTCATCGAGGAATTTGCCGTGAGGAAATTCCTTAACTAAGAACTACTTGCAGCGAATAAGTACTCGTAAGTAAGCATAATGTATCGCGGCATGGTCATCATGATGAAATGAAGACAAACAAAGAGTACGGAAAGCGTAAATACAACATAGCTCAAGATGAAGACACACAGACTGAAGAATTTGAACTGAGGAAATTGAGAAAGTCTTCAGTCAAAGTCTTCAAACACAGATATGAACAAACACTCAACACAATAATGAGGAAATGAAAGGGTTGAGGAAATAGAACCAGTAAGGTTGGTGAAGACAATGATTTGGTAGACCAGTTCCAACTGCTGTCTCAGCTTGTACGTCTGTTGAGCGGCTAAGTATTTAAACTCGAGGACACACAGCCCGGACACCCACCGAAAGCACGCAGCTCAGACACCAAGTCCTCACCAGATTCTCCTTGAACTAAGGTCACACAGACTCGCCCAATCACTGTGGTAAGTCTTCAGCGACTTCCAAACCTTCACAGACTTGGTCACTCGCGATCCACAATTCCTCTTGATGTTTCTAGACCATGACGCCTAACCGTCTGGAAGAAGCATGTCTTCAAAGGTAATAAGCGCCGGATCCATGCAGATCAATCTCTTCAAGGATGCTCAATCACTTTGGGTTTGTAGGGTTTGGTTTTTGGGTTTTTCCTCACTGATGATTTTCGCCAAAGTCCCTGAGGATGGGTTGCTCTCAAATGACAAGTGTCAAGTTTCTTCGAGCAGCCAACCAGCTAGTGGTTGTAGGGGCGGCTATTTATAGCCTAGGAGCAGCCCGACATGATAAGACATAAATGCCCTTCAATGATATGACCGTTAGGTGGATAAGATATTTTGGGACAGTCATGCAAGAAGACAAAGAACGGTCGGAAATTTGAATCTCAAATTCTCGTATATCATGTTCTCATCGTAGGCAATCCAAGACCGGCGAATTCCTAACTCCTCGGTCAATAAATTCTCAACACTGTAAGAACTTCATCTCACATCAAGAAATTGACTGAATTGTATGAGATTTCCAAAGGCTTCACTCAAGGGATTGGTAGGTGTAGGATTTTGAGTTGAGCATCACATGGAAATTTTTCCTTAGTATTTCTCGACCCCTTTAACAAAGACGGTGTTTCCTATGACTCAAGAAAGAGAAAATGAAACAACGAAACAAAAGTCTTCACGCTCATGTTCCTCAAATGAATACCAAGTCTTCAAGGTCACACCAATTTCTTCACTTTCAAAGTCTTCGTAAAGTCTTCGAATATCAAAGTCTTCAACAAGAACTTCATTTTAGGGGTCGATTTTCTCAGTAAATATCAAACTCCTCATAGACTTATAGACCTGTGTACACTCACAAACGATTAGATCCTTAACCTATAAGTCTTCAATACACCAAAATCACTAAGGGCACTAGATGCACTTACAATCTCCCCTTTTGGTGATTGATGACAATATAGGTTAAGTTTTCAACGGGATAAACATATGAAGTGTAAATACTGATATTGAGGAATTTGATTGCAAGATATAGAAGAACTCCCCAAGATGTGCATAGTGAGGAATTTGCTTTGAGGCAATGCACATTTGAAGAGTTGAATCATGGAGATCTCCCTATATCTTGTAATTCATACACGATTTGACATATAATATGAAGAATTTGAAATGCATGATGAGATATGGTGCTTGATGTAATTCAGCATGCGTATGATAACATTAATGAGGAACAAGCATGCAAAATAACGATCAAGAGTATCGAGCTCAAGAAGCTCAAGAGAATCGTAGCATAGTGCAAGAGCACAAGGCATCAAAAGTATCAAAGCACCATCGGGTTTAAGATTACAACTCGATCCAATAAAAGTTTCGTAAGAACGAGAGTTGTAACTTAACAAAATAAATTGCCCATATAATAGACCCGCTTGAAGACTAACTCAAATTTCTCCCCTTTGTCATCGAATGACCAAAAGGATCGAACCGAGGACTAACGCCTCAAGAATTTCAAGTTGAAGAAGGAGCGCCAGTTGTTGGGGTCGGTTGTTGTAGTAGGGCCTGCCGCGTGTCGCCCAAGTCTTCATTTTCATCGTCGCGATGAAGAATAGGAGCTGGCCACCAAGGAAGGAACTTTGACCTTCTTGTATTTCTTCTGAGGAGGTGCGCATCTACCAAATTCTTCCTTGAGTCCCATTGTCGCCGCTTCTTCCGCACCAGAGACATGTGAAAGAACAGCCCAAAAGGCTTGAATGTTTCATGGAGGTAGTAGTGGTTTTTCTTCACCGCATTGTGTGTTGAGGTCATGTTGTGAAGAATTGAACCAAACCGACGCTGACCCATTTATGATTACGATCAACCTTCCGATGAAGACCGAGGAGTAACTCACGATCATCATCACCCCGGTGCGCTTGCTTGAGGACTTTGCTTGACCGAGGTATTTATGGCAGAGTCATGTGTGCGTAGTCATCATTGGTGGAGTAGGATGTCTTTGCAAACTGTCCATCCAATGGACGAATGCCTTCATCGATCACAGCAGAGCCTTGCCCTTGTCATCACCGAGGTAAATGTCCGCTTGAGGACTTCAATCGGGGCAAGTAGCTGCAGTGGTTCGAGTATCAGCCTGTAATTGAGTGAAGACCTTGTCCCGATGAATCTCATTATCCAAGGCGATAAGGCTTCAAATCAAATGGTGACATAGCAATGTTTGCCGAGTCCTCATGAAGAAATCATGGAAGTTGACGGAACGCCATGGATGATGTTGAAAAGCATATTCTTCATGATGCCAACGACTTCTTCATCATTCGAGTCGTGGCCTTTGATAGGACTCATTGTCTTCGCTGTAATCCGATAGACAAATCCGAGGCACATACAATAATTCCTTGACGAGGAATTTGGTTCTTGGGCCTGCCTTGGCTTCAAAGGCTTCATCAAGACTTGCATATAGTGATTTGAAAGTTCTGTTCGTTGTAGATACAACGAGCACCATCAAGTGGAGGACTCGAGTGGTAGAGCACGGCAATTCAGTTGTCGGTGCCTTGTAGTGAGTATTTTCGACATCCAGCCTAATACCCATGAGTTCACGCCTTCATTGCCTCCGTGATGTGCGGCGTTGCATAGAATTGAAGAATGAGTTCTTCATTCCAATACGTATATCGCAGAAATTTAGAAGTCCCGGCCGTGAAGAACACCGAGGACCTGCTCAAGCCCGGCAGAGACTCCATGTCCACATGAGGAATATGAGCATGATCAAGACTTTGTCTTTATTGAAAAGCACCGAGGAATAGAAATTGGCTTACCGGCAGTCCGTAAACGCTTTTAGAATTGAAGAAGCTCAAGAGAATCGTAATCATATGGATTGTAATCAATGAAGAATACATGCTCGTCAAGAAGTCTTCAGCCTTGAACTTTTGCTTTGTTGAGAAGGGATCCTTGGCTTTGGCAAAGGAGTGTCGTTGAGTTGCATCACGACTCGAATCGCAATCTCAGTTCTTCAGCCGAGGAATTTCTTGTTCCTCAATAGGTGCAGCCCGAGGATCAGCAGAAGAGTGTTCATTAGCGCTTAGTGGCTGGAATTTCGTTCTGTGATGATGAAGTGAGATGAGTTTCTTCAGAGCCCATTTGAACAGAGGAGCAGGGACCGAGGTATCTGTTGATTGGGGTGAAGAGGAGAATTTGGATGCCGACTTTCCCAAAAGTCATCATTCATCACCGGCGCTGTGCTTCCAATATCCACATCTTCTTCAAGTTCTTCAACACCGCCTCTTCACCGTGAACCGAGGCATAGGTGAGGAAATGATGGGTTGAAGGGATTGCTTCCACTTCAATTTCTTCATCAATCTGCTCCGACGGGCAGCAGAATGATTTTCTTCATCGATCCGCTTGGGATCACATAATCTTCATCAAAAGGAACAAGGTCCTTTGATGGAATTGAGGAAATTGGAACAGCATCAATTGATTTTCAAAGGAGCTCGTTATTGGCTTCATTTTCTTCGCAGTCAAGAATTTGACGCAGCTGATGCTTCCTGCTTTCTTCACAACAGCTTGTTCTCGCAGCCTTGGTCTTCTTCACATCGAGGCGATGGAAGAATTGGAGTTGGTGTTGGCGCAGAGGAGCCGAGGAATCGATGATTTTCCTCAGCGCAATCGATGCAGCTTGCTCTGCCTTGTTCGGGCTTTTCAGCGCACCACTAGTGGATGCCCCGCAATTTCTTCACGGCCGGAATGGGATCATCACCTCGAACTGCATTTTCTTCAAGAGCCTAAACTTCATCAACAGTGCATGCATGTTCTTCATTATTGAGCCGAGGCTCCACCGAGGAATTTCATGTTGCGCTGGGGCAGCAACATTTAGAACTTCTTCGTCAAAGTTGATTTAATCTGACCTTGGCTCTTGCCAATCAAAGATAATAAGCATCAAAGTTTTGCCGAGGGCTTGATTTCATTTCGACCTTGAGAAGTTCCTCGTGTCATTTTGACAACGCTTTTCTTCAGAACTTCCTTTCTCGTATTGAGCTTTCTTGATCTCTCTTGCCTTTTCAAACATCCATTTCTCTTCGATGAAATGGGTCAACATATGACTTTGTCCAGGGTCGATGAAAATCAGGCATAGGGGTATTTGGATCCTTGTGCCGTAGATCAATATAATCGAGGATTTTCCTCGATCCAACAGCAGAAGGGCACAGATGTGCCTTTGGCTCTAGCGGCCTTTTCTGGGATCTCTCGATGATTTCCGCAAGTTCATCATCATCAGCCTCATCATCTTCGTGTGGCTCTTGAAAGCAACCTGTTTTTCTGGGACTTGGCCGAGGACCTCGCCCAACTGGTGGGCCTCAGTCTTCAGCAGAGTCGGGCCAGATGAAGACTTTGGTGCTGCTGAGGAACTTGCTGAGACACCAGAGGCAATGGAGAAGCCTGCAGTCCTTTGGCACGTGGCCAGATGCACAGGTGCTGAGGACTTTGTCGGAACTACTGAGGATTTGGGAGGAGCTGCTAAGGACTTTGAAGGAGATGAGGATTTTGGAGGAGCAGGAGTTGCATGAGGAATTGGCCGTGAGGGCAGTGCTGAAGAACTTGGCCGTGAGGGCACTGTTGGTGAAGCACTTGGCTTGTGAGCAGGCTTTTTGTCATAGATTTTCTTGGCTTAACAGAGGTCTCAAAGGCAGCAGCAGAGCAGAGTCCCCATTGAATTTCCTCACTGCCTCATTGGCTTGTCTTGCTAACTTGGCTTGGCGCTTGGCCCATTCTTCAGAAAGTCCTCACCACGCTTGATGTCGGGGGGTCAGCCTTCTGGCCAAAAGCCAATGGAGCTCTTGGGCATGGAGGATTGAGTGCAATTTCTTCATGTACTTTGGAGTTACATATCTGTATTCCCTCCATTCCCGTGCCCATCTCCGCTCAACTTTTGTATGCGCACTTTGCGCTGATTTTTGTTCTCTTGCCAACTCGCTTCATCAGTGTGCAATAATCAGCATAAATTTCTCGTGGATTTCAAACGCGTCATGACCTCAGCCTCTTCCTCCTTTCGTGGCTTCTTTCCTTCTCGCCATATTCTTCAAATGAGGAATTTGAACAAACGAATTCTCTCAAGAAGTATGCAACTTTTCTTCGAGGAACGCTGCAAATGAGTTAAGTTGATGAGAACCTAGTGATTCAAAGAATGACATGAGTACCGTGAACAGAGTATAGTTGCAGGAATTTGGAGAGGTCATATGCTCTCGTAAGGTTTTTCAAAAGAACAAGTTTTGAGGATTTTGACCAGATGAGCTTTGAAGAATTTCACTAAGCGCTTTTTGTCTTAGGTTCCAGAGTTGTACAGATCGAGGATCCACACAATTGAGGAATCTTGAAGAAAATGATTGCTTAGAGAAACTAATCAAGAGCATATAACTAGTGAGGTGTTTGTGTGAGGATTTGAAGAATAAAACACCTTTGAAGATTTTGTAGTGTAAAATTTGGATCAACGAGGGCAAGAAAAGTAAATTTTATTTACCCTAAATGAAGAACATGACGAACTGGGTGTTGTAGATGAAGCTCGTTCGTTCAGATCTTCCACGCCTCTAACTTCATGGAGGAAGACAGCTACGGCGGTGGCGGGAGTGAGGATTTTCGCAATCGGCGCTGGTACAACGGGCGACGAGGTCGAGGCAGCGAAGCTCTTCCTCACCGGGCGATTTATGGAGTAGCGGCGCGCTTAGGGTTTGAGGAGCTCGAGCGGAGAGAGAGGTCGAGCGGAGTAAAAGAAGTGAGGATGGAGAGGGTATTTATAGAGGCAGGAAAAACTGTTCGCCTCAAGATTTAGGACTAACGTGTTCTCTCACCATTCTCCTTCTCACGACATGTGTCACCCACGCATCGTGTAGTGGAGATCGTGATATGATCGTGGTGAGTAAAATAATGCATCGGGATGCGGAACGGTTTGAGCGGCAAAACCAAAGTTTGATAAGATCAGTTTTAAAGTTTCGCTCGCATTTTCTTCACCGACAAGGACACAAAGAAGATTTTGAACGAAGTTTCAAATAGAACGCACATGAAGAATTTGTGAATAGATTGGGTTGAGTATAGCATAGAGGGGGAAGGGTCCGATCACATTCACTTAGCAGAAAAAGCGACTTGAAGAAATAGCCATAAGTGAATGCTGTAGAGGACATAAACCCATATATATATATGTATTGCCAATGAAGAAAAACGACGGAAACAAAGGAAGATTTTGCAAAGTTGAAGAATTTGAAAACTCAAGAATTTCAACGAGAGAAAAACTCAAATTGAAGATTTTCAACTGGTGGTGGCGTGACCCAATCGATAAGAATGATGATTTCAGACACCGCAGCATAATTGTCATAGGGTTCTCGAGAATCAAATTCTTCATTAATTTCTTCACACTTAGAATGTTATTCTTCATTGATTGAAGAAAACGCTTTTCATGTGTTGTACATCTAAGTCATCAATTTTGCATAAGTGTCGGATGTGTGTCCTTTTCAAAGAACGCTCAAGATTCTAAGATATTTAGCTCACACCGCAACTTGCTAAATCTCTTCTCATCCAAGGGCTTAGTGAAGATATCGGCTAGCTGTTCTTCGCCTTCACATGCTCGATGGAGATGTCGCCTTTAACACATGATCACGAAGAAAATGATGACGAATTTGAATGTGCTTTGTCTTCGAAAGTGCTGAACTGGTTGTGAGCAATCTTGATGGCACTCTCATTGTCACAAGAGAGAGGCACATTCTTCACGTTGATGCCGTAGTCCTTGAGAGTTTGCTTCATCCACAGAATTGAGCACAACACGAGCCAGCAACAATGTATTCAGCTTCCGCAGAGACAAAGGATACGCAGTTCGCTTTCTTCGAGGACCAATGCATCAAAGATCGTCCGAGGAAATGACAAGTACCAGATGTTGACTTATGTCCACACGATCACCAAAGATAGTCGAGTCGTAATATCCAATGAGATCAAAAGTAGAGCCCTTGGGGTACCATAATCCTAGTGTTGGTGTGTGAGCTAGATATCAAGAATATGCTTCACAGCCTTATGGTGTGATTCTTCGTGTAGCTTGAAATCGGGCACACATGCAAACACTAAGCATTATATCTCGCCTA
The DNA here is from genome assembly GCA_021605205.1 of Aegilops longissima. NCBI lineage: Eukaryota > Viridiplantae > Streptophyta > Magnoliopsida > Poales > Poaceae > Aegilops > Aegilops longissima. The sequence goes on along the minus strand of JAHIAM010003688.1, from coordinate 9,843 downwards.
GATGCACATAAGTACAATAAAGAACCAATCATGGAGCGGTATACCTTGTGATCAAGTCAATACCATTTTCATCAAGGCATAGATGGCCATTTGTGGGCATAGGAATTTTGACACCTTTGCAATCTTGCATGCCGAATTTCTTCAGACATCTTTGAGGTATTTCTCCGAGATATGAATATGACATTGTGTTGTTGACTTAATTTGAAGACCTAAGAAGAATTTCAACTCTCCCATCATAGACATTTGATATTCTTCACTCATCATATAGGCAAATTCATCACTATAACGTTGGTCAAGACAGCCAAAGATAATATCATCAACATATATTTGGCACACAAACAGTTCACCATCATATGATTTAGTAAAGAGAGTAGGGTCGAGTGAACTGGTGTGAAGCCATTCTTCACGAAGAATTCCTTCAATGTATCATACCACGCCCATGGGGCTTGTTTGAGACCATAGAGGGCCTTGTTGAGTCTCAAGACTTTGTCGGGATTCTTTGGATCTTCAAAACCCGGGGTTGAGCAACATATACTTCTTCCTCAAGCTTACCATTGAGGAATGCACTTTTCACATCCATTTGATATAAAGTGATATTGTGATGATTAGCATAGGCTAGTAATATGCTAATAGACTCAAGTCTAGCAACAGTGCAAAAGTTTCATCAAATCAATTCCTTCAACCTCGTTGTAGCCTTGAGCTACTAGTCGTGCTTTATTCCTCACCACAAGGCCATTTTCATCTTGCTTGTTGCGGTAGATCCACTTTGTGCCAATGATATTATGCTTATGCAGGATTTGGACGCTTGACCAATTCCTGCACATTGTTGAGCTCGAATCGATGTAATTCTTCTTGCATGGCCTAATCCACTCAGTTCCGTAAATGCTTCATCTACCTTAGTGGGCTCGTGATAGAGACAAAAGCATAGTGCCCACAAAAGTTAGATAAATGTGAAGCTTTTGAGCGTGTGAGAGGACCTCGAGCTTCAATGTCATCGATGATCTTGTCAACTTGTACTTCTTTTGCAACGCGAGGATGAGCTGGTTGTCGTCGAGGAATTCGATCATTTTCCTCAACACCATTGTCTTCAGATTATCTTCAGTGCATCACCGACGCTCGTCACAGACAGAATGAATTCTTCAGCTGATTCTTCAAGAGGAATGACATCCTCGCTGCCTTTGAACTTGATAGATTCCTCAGTGTTGGTTCATCTAACATGTATGTAGGTGCTCTCTTTACAGCCATTAGTTTCATCGAACCGCACATCTACAAGGTCAACAATCTTGTGAAGAGCGATGTTGAAGACTCAGAGTGTGCGTAGTCCTTCCGTAACCAAGCATAAAACCTTCATGTGCTTTCGCAAATTTAGAATTGTGATGAGGATCTCTAATCCAGCATTTTGCAATCAAGACTTTGAAATAACTTACATTGGGTTTCTTGTCGCGAGGAGTTCATAGGCAGTCTTCTTGAAGAATTTGTGAAGATATACTGCTGATGATGTGGCACGCAGATCAATTGCATCAATCCAAAACGACTAGGCGCTTTGTATTCATCAAGCATAGTGCAGCCATCTCAACAAGAGTTCGTTTTGCGCCCACGACGCCATTCTGCCGAGGAGTATAGGGAGCAGATAACTCATGAGTAATACCAAGTTCATCAAGATAGGCATCAAGACCGAATTCTTGAACTCAGGCCCATTGTCACTCCCGATGTGTCTGATCTTCACACCAAAGTTAGTTGAAGCCCTCGAGGAAAATCGCTTGAAGACTTCCTGCACTTGATTTTTGTAAGTAACAATGTACCCATGTAACGAGAGTAATCATCAACAATAACAAAGCCATATAGAGATGCATCATTAACGACAAATGAGTAATGATTAGGACCAAAGAGGTCCATGAAGCAATTCAAGGGACGAGTAGTGGTCATGATAGTCTTCACTGGATGCTTGGCCTTGGTCATTTTTTCAGCTTCACAGTTCCAGACAAGTGATTCTTGAGGAATTTGACATTCTCAATGCCAATGACATGCTTCTTCTTTGCAAGCGTGTTCAAATTCCTCATGCCTCATGGACTAAGTCGCCGATGCCATAGCCAGCCTTCAAGCTTTTGCAAGTAGAGACACGGCTGGTTGTGGTCCTCAGAGAAATCAACAATATACAAGTCTCCTCTCCTAAAGCCTTCAAGACTTTGGAATTTTCAGCCCATAATCACAACACAACGATATTTGCCAAAGATAACAACCATATCAAGATCACAAAGCATTGAGATCGACATGAGGTTGTATCCTAAGGACTCAACAAGCATGACTTTGTCCATGTATGTCCTTAGAGATCGCAACCTTACCAAGACCCAATACCTGACTTTTGCCTTTGTCAAGAAAGATGATATGCTTCAGATTTGACGGTGATAAGGGAGCATCCATCAATAGATTCTTGTCACCAAATATGTGATTTGTACATCCACTATCGAGAACCCACTCAAAGGTTTTGGGTTGATCATCCCGCAGATGAATTAGTATAACTTACAATCTCATATACTTCATCGAAGAATATGATATCAAGTTCATCGATGAATTTCATCACCAAGATAATGATAAGCAAGATGAGGACGGTGAAATGAAAGTTCATTTCATCATGATTAGCCTGCATCCTTTCGTGCATTTTTCGTCGCCCCAAAGAAATTCTTCAGATGTTCAATGCACGCCCCGAGACCTGACCTCGCAAAAGAGGTTAGTTCTTTTTCTTCACCACCCACATCTCAAGGTGGCAAAGAGTTCATCACTCATGAAAGCACCATATGAGAATGGTGGCATAGAGGCCAATCCATTCCGCTTCACATAAGAGGGGTTAGGTAAGCATATGAATAAGCAGAAATTCTTCGAGGACTTATGAACATATTGGTTTGAAGAATAATGCACATATTCATAGCCCTTAGCTCTACCCTGTGAAACAGAGTTATTAGCACGATGATAATCATATGAGGACTTTGATCCTTTTGAGGAATTTGATCCACGTGAGGAATTTTGTCCTATGAGGACTTGGATCCATATGAATAATTTGGTCCATATGAAGAATTTTATCTGGGGTTCCTATTCACAGGTGGTGTCATGAGGACATTCACCTGAAGACTTTCAAGGCACTTCTTGGGAACCCAGATTTTCTTCATAGGGGAACCGCTTTGCAGCTTAGTGCCAACATATCTAGCAAATACTTCACCATTCTGATTTTTGAACAGTTTATAGTTGAGTCAAATGACTCATCAAGAATGAGGAGATTCGCATGTAAAGTCAGATAAGTTAGATGGATCAACTGAGGTCCCTTTGCAAAGAACCCATGAGGTTTTGGGATACCGCCAGCTTCCAATATGTTCCATCAAGATTGAGTTTCCTCTCAAAGGCAATACCTCTTCCTAGGGTTCCGTTGAGGATCGCTTTAAGCACATCACAAAGAATCGATGTCCTTTGAGGCTTTTGTACATGCTCATCATATACAATTCTTCAGCCCTCGATCGTCAAGGATACTAGCAATGTCCTCGATGAGGAATTAGTGATAGCAGAGGCAGTGAAGAATTTGTAACAGCTTGAAGCATTTGAACATTCAGTGAAGAATTAGCGATTCACGCTCAATGCACTTTAAGCATGGAGGAACAAATTCTTCCCGAGAAGCGCTTGATTTGTTGAGCAAGTAATGAATCGCGCCTTCTCAAGATCTTCATAATTCACTCTTAGCTTCTCAAGATCTTGCTTTATTTGAAGAAATTCATAAGAAAGTTTCTCATGATCGATAAGAGAGTGTTATGATGACCTTGAAGGTTGTCAAACCTAGATCAAGTCTCAAGATTTTCAATGTGGCTTTAGTGCATCCATTTCTTCACCTAACATATCATCACTCTTATCTAGCATGTTTTGAACCTTTTCAAAAGCCCTTTGTTGTTTTACAAGCAATCTTAGCAAGTTTTGAGTAATCGGGCTTTAGATCTTCATCGATTCATTTTCACTAGATTCAGAGGAGGTATATTTGAGTACCTTGGCACCCTTTGCCATGAAGCAATAGGTGGGAGCGAGTCATCACTATCTTCATCAGCTTTGTTGGTGAGGTCATTTTCTTCAGAGTTGAAGATGGACTTGTCGACGAAAGCAAGAGCGTAGAGCTAGACTCGCCACACTGCACTCAGATTCTTCTCGATGCCTCCTCTTCCTCATGTTCCTCGATTCAGCTTCGAGTCCATTTCCTTGCCAATGAATGCCCGAGCCTTTTTGAGCTGCTCTTCTTGTGAGAAGAAGGCTTTGAGGATTTTGATGATGAAGATTTGATGATTTCTTCTTCTTCTTCACGCCATCGTAACTGTAATCCTTGTGTTTCTTCTTCTTTAATTCCTTTTCCCACTAAGGACAATCTTGGATGTAGTGACCAGGTTTCTTGCATTTGTGACAAAGTCTTCTTATAGTCACCGGATGAGGAATCACCGCTTCTTGAGGATTTTCCAAAGCGACCACGCCTTTGAGAACTTCGAATTTCTTCACGAGCAAAGTTAGCTCCTCGCCCAATTCTTCAGATCTCCAAGGCTACTACCGAGTCTTCACACTCAGATTCGCATACAGCCTTGGCCTTCGTGGCACGTGTTTTTCCATAGCTAGAACCATAGAGATCTCTTTCAAAGAAGTCGAACTCATGAGTATTTAGCCTCGAGGATATCACCGATCAAGTGACTTGTAGTCAAGACGCCTTGTATCATCGCGCGAGTATCAAATGAGGAATCAAGCGATCTCAATAATTTCTTCACCACCTCATGGTCGGTGATGTCAAGGGCGCCAAGTGCTTGAAGCTCATTTGAGATGTCAAGAGGCGATCAAGGTTTGTTGAACATTTTCGCTTTTAGTCTTTTGAAGCGTTGAAGAGATTCCAAAGAACATCAACTCGAGAGTCACGCTGAGTTGAGACTCCTTCATTTACTTTGGACAGCCTGTCCTGTATGAGCTTGGCAGCTTCCAAAGCACTCACTCTTCCATATTGACCTTTGCTCAGATGGCCACATATGATATTCTTCGCTTGAGAATCGAGTTTCTTGAATCTCTTCACATCGGCAGCATTCAGAGAAGGTGTGACTAAGGGAACACCATTTTCCACAACATACCGTAGATCGTTGTCAATTGCTTCAAGATGCATTCGCATCTTGTTCTTCCAAGAGGGGTAGTCCGTCCCATCAAAGGTAGGACACCCCGCCGAGACCTTGATCATACCTCGCGGCCCATATAACTAAAACCCTGTGGTTAAACTAAAATCACACGTAACAAGGAGTACCTTGCTCGATACCAATTGAAAGTGCTATATCGACTAGAGGGGGTGAATAGGCGATTTTTATGAATTCTTCATCGAGGAATTTGCCGTGAGGAAATTCCTTAACGAAGAACTACTTGCAGCGAATAAGTACTCGTAAGTAAGCATAACAGAATGCGGCATGGTCATCATGATGAAATGAAGACAAACAAAGAGTACGTAAAGCGTAAATACAGGATAGCTCAAGATGAAGACAAACAGATCAAGAATTTGAACTGAGGAAATTGAGAAAGTCTTCACCAAAGTCTTCAAACACAGATATGAATAAACACTCAACACAATAATGAGGAAATGAAAGGGTTGAGGAAATAGAACCAGAAGGTTGGTGAAGACAATGATTTGTAGACCAGTTCCAACTCATTGCCCTGTCTTGTACGCCTGTTGAGCGGCTAAGTATTTAAACTCGAGGACACAGCCCCGACACCCCAATACCGAAAGCACGCAGCTCAGACACCAAGTCCTCACCAGATTCTCCTTGAACTAAGGTCACACAGACTGGCCCAATCACTCATGGTAAGTCTTCAGCGATTTCCAAACCTTCACAGACTTGGTCACTGGCGATCCACAATTCCTCTTGATGTTTCTAGACCATGACGCCTAACCGTCTGGAAGAAGCATACCTTCAAAGGTAATAAGCGCCGGATCCATGCAGATCAATCTCTTCAAGGATGCTCAATCACTTTGGGTTTCTAGGGTTTGGTTTTTGGGTTTTTCCTCACTGATGATTTTCGCCAAAGTCCCTTGAGGATGGGTTGCTCTCAAATGACAAGTGTCAAGTTTCTTCTGAGCAGCCAACCAGCTAGTGGTTGTAGGGGCGGCTATTTATAGCCTAGGAGCAGCCCGACATGATAAGACATAAATGCCCTTCAATGATATGACCATTAGGTGGATAAGATATTTTGGGACAGTCAAGCAAAGAAGACAAAGAACGGTCGGAAATTTGAATCAAATTCTCGTACTATCATGTTCTCATCGTAGGCAATCCGCGACTGGCGACTCAACTCCTCGCCGAATAAATTCTCAACACGTAAGAACTTCGCCTCTCACATCAAGAAATTGACTGAATCTGTATGAGATTTCCAAAGGCTTCACTCAAGGGATTGGTAGGTGTAGGATTTTGAGTTGAGCATCACATGGAAATTTTTCCTTAGTATTTCCTCTAATTTCTTTTAACAAGACGGTGTTTCCTATGACTCAAGAAAGAGAAAATGAAACAACGAAAATGAAAGTCTTCACGCTCATGTTCCTCAAATGAATACCAAGTCTTCAAGGTCACACCAATTTCTTCACTTTCAAAGTCTTCGTAAAGTCTTCGTAATATCAAAGTCTTCATCAAGAACTTCATTTTAGGGTCGACTTTCTCTCAGAACATCAAACTCCTCATAGACTTATAGACCTGTACACTCACAAACGCATTAGATCCTTAACCTATAAGTCTTCAATACACCAAAATCACTAAGGGCACTAGATGCACTTACACTTCGGACCGGCTGGGACCCACTAGCTACACCTTCGCACACAAGGAAGTGCGCCCGCAAAAAAACGATTCGCTCGATCGATTGGGGACCCACCACTACATCTTCGCACGCAAGGAAGGCCCGGCAAAAAAAAGATTCACCGATCGCTGGACCCACTAGCTACATCTTCACAGCAAGGAAGTGCTCGATACCGACCCACCGGTCGAAGCGCATGAAGCGTTGTCACTCCGTCGCGAACATGTACGCATATATATACTCGGTGGATGTAGAGGAGCGACGTGGTCGTAATAGAGGCGCGCACGTAGTATGTACACATATGTACATCGCCAGGGTGCAAGAAAGAAAATATGGCCACGATGTGTACATACGGCGGGTCTCGAACGCTTACCGCGATACGCACGGGCGAGGGCACGGTACATGGCTGGGTCGAACGGAGAAACAGCCGCTGCCGTGTTCATGGGGAGGCAACGAATGCGCCGTGTTCATGGGGAGGCAACGAAATGCTCGTGGTTCATCGAGAGGCAACGAACGCTGGGAGCCAACCGCCGGGTCGGAACGGAATGTGGTCATGTTCATCGGGAGGGCTTGGATGAACAAAGCGATGGAACGAGGCCTCGCGCATCGCAGACCGAGGAAACGGACCTCCTATGTTTGAAACGGGGTCCTGTTGATCGGGAGGGGTGTGGCGTACCGCAAAACGGAGGAAAAGGACCTCCACGATCAAACGGGATCCCGCTGATCGGGAGGGGTGTGGTGTACCGCAAAACGGAGGAAACGGACTTCCACGCCAAACAGGGTCCTGCTCATCGGGAGGGTGTGGCCTATCGCAAAACAGACTCCACGGATACCGCTCATCTCCACCGCCGACCTCCTCCACCTCCACGGCTACCGCCGACCTCCTCCAATTTTTACGGCTCCTCGCTCATCCAGCCTCCACCGCGCTACTCCATCGGCCATCGCTCAACCACCCTCCACGGGCACCCTCCATCGCTCACTGCTCATCCAACCTCCACACCACAGGTCATGTTCAACCACCCTCCACGGCCACCCTCCACCGCCTACTATTCATCCAGCCTCCACACCACGGGTCCTGCTCATCCAGAGGCAACGCCACCGCCACTGCTCATCCACTTCGCTGCCGTTAACGCCATCAGACATCCAATCGATTGGCTTCAGCTTAGCAGCAGAAGCGGCGAATCGCCCATCGGGTTCAAGCTTAACCAGCCATCGATCGATCGGGTTCGTAAACGCCAGAGTTCGCAAAGGCAATCGCTAGGTTCGCGAGAGCCCAACGCCGCCGGTTCAGTTAGAGCCAACGCCATACACACGCTGCAGAGTGTACGAGAGAACGCGATCACTCGCCCCGACCTCCCACCGTAGAATCGCAACTCCCAAATTTTCCTACCTCGCTTCTACCATGGTTTTTTCCATCATGGACGGCCCAAAGAATGTCATGCAGCTGCGCTCCGCCCGCCCAGACTTAAAAGCCCATTTTCTATCATGATTTTTTGTCATAGAAGTAGGAGCCCACCACATCTATGATGATACCGGTTCTCCACAATTATCGCTATAGAAGTGTCATATGTATGATGTAAAAAAATTGCTCAGCCCAAAATGTCACGGATGTGTCTTTTTTTTTGTAGTGGTTGGTTTTCCCCGAAGAGGATAGGATGATGCAGCAGAGTAGCGTAAGTATTTCCCTCATTTTTTGAGAACCAAGGTATCAATCCAGTAGGAGGCCACGCGCAAGTCCCTCGTACCTACACAAAACAAATAGCACCTCGCAACCAATGCGAATAGGGGTTGTCAATCCCTTCACGGTCACTTACGAGAGTGAGATCTGATAGATAATATTTTTGGTATAAAGATGCAAAGTAAAATAAAAAGGCAAAGTAAAAAAGCAAAGCAATAATAAAGCGTAGGAAGATTAATATGATGAGAATAGACCCGGGGCCATAGATTTCACTAGTGGCTTCTCTCAAGAGCATAGGTATTTTACGGTGGGTGAACGAATTATCATGAGCAATTGATGTAATTGAGCATAGTTATGAGAGTATCTAGTTATGATCATGTATATAGGCATCACGCCCAAGACAAGTAGACCGACTCCCGCCCGCATCTATTACTATTACTCCACTCATCGACCGCTATCCAAAGATGCATCTAGAGTATTAAGTTAATGAAACAGAGTAACGCCTTAAGCAAGATGACATGAAGTAGAGGAATAAATTCATGCAATATGATAAATACCCCATCTTGTTATCCTTGATGGCAACAATACAATACGTGCCTTGTAACCCTTTCTATCATTGGGTAAGGACACCGCAAGATTGAACCCAAAGCTAAGCACTTCTCCCATTGCAAGAACTACCAATCTAGTTGGCCAAACCAAACAGATAATTCAAGAGACTTGCAAAGATAACTCAATCATACATAAAAGAATTCGTAGAAGATTCAAATATTTCATAGATAATCTTGATCATAAACCCACAATTCATCGGTCTCAACAAACACACAAAGAAAAAGAAGATTACATCGAATAGATCTCCACGAGAGTGGGGAGAACATTGTATTGAGATCCAAAAGAGAGAAGAAGCCATCTAGCTACTAACTATGGACCCAAAGGTCTGAGGTAAACTACTCACACTTCATCGGAGAGACTATCATGATGATGTAGAAGCCTCCATGGTGGAATCTCTTCCGGGAGCTCCTAACAGGCCCCAAGATGGGATCTCGTGGATACGTAAAGTTGCGGCAAGGATTTAGGTTTTTGGCCCGATCTCGATCTGCTGGGGTACGAGGTATATATAGGAGGAAGGAGTACGCCTGGAGTTGAGGGCCCACGAGGTGGGGCGCGCCCGCCACCCTCGTGGCTTTCTTGACGGAGGGTCCAAGTCTCCGGTCTTATCTCGATGAGAAAATCACCTTCAAGATTTCATTCCGCTTTGGACTCGTTGATATTTCGCTTCTTCAAACACCAAATAGGCAAAAAACAGCAATTCGGGCCGGGCCTCCTAAGCTAATAGGTTA
>JAHIAM010003687.1:0-24727 GCA_021605205.1 Aegilops longissima | reverse complement strand
TATTATACACTTTATATTACTTTTGGGACTAACCTATTAACCGGAGGCCCAGCCCATATTGTCGCTTTTATTGCCCTGCTTCAAGATTTCGAGGAAAAGGAATATCAAACGGAGTCCAAACGAATGAAACCTTCGCAGTGTTATTTTTGGGAAGAATATGATCCCGAGACTTGAGTTCACGCCGAAGATCCTCGACTCCACGAGATAGAGCCCCTCTGCTGTATGCACGTGACTCCCTATCTCGTGGACCCCGAGCACCTCCCGACCGACTTCTTTCGCCTATATAACCCTATTGCATTCTAAATGAAGGAAATATGCCCTAGAGGCAATAATAAAGTTATTATTTATTTCCTTATATCATGATAAATGTTTACTATTCATGCTAGAATTGTATTAACCGGAAACATAATACATGTGTGAATACATAGACAAACAGATAGTCACTAGTATGCCTCTCGCTAGACTAGCTCATTAATCAAGATGGTTATGTTTCTAACCATAGACATGTGTTGTCATTTGATTAATGGGATCACATCATTAGGAGAATGATGTGATTGATATGACCCATTTCGTTAGCTTAGCACTTGATCGCTTTAGTATGTTGCTTATGCTTTCTTCATGACTTATACAAAGTTCCTCGCAACTATGAGATTATGCAACTCTGCTATCGGAGGAACACTTTGTGTGCTACCAAACGTCACAACGTAAATGGGTGATTATAAAGGTACTCTCAGGTGTCTCCAAAAGTATATGTTGAGTTAGCATGAATCGAGATTAGGTTTTGTCACCCGATTGCCTGAGAGGTATCTCTGCCTTTCTCGGTAATACACATCACATAAGCCTTGCAAGCATTGCAACTAATGAGTTAGTTGTGAGATGATGTATTACGGAACGAGTAAAGAGACTTACCGGTAACGTAGATTGAACTAGGTATTGATACCGACGATCGAATCTCGGTAAGTAACATACCGCTGACAAAGGAACAACGATATCGTTATGCGTTTGACCGATAAAGATCTTCGAGAATATGTAGGAACCAATATGGGCATCTAGGTTCCGCTATTGGTTATTGACCGAGAATGGTTCTAGGTCATGTCTACATAGTTCTCGAACCCGTAGGGTCCGCACGCTTAAGGTTTCGGCGACAGCTTATATTATGAGTTTATGAGTTTTGATGTACCAAGGAGTTCGGAGTCCCGGATGAGATCGAGGATATGACGAGGAGTCTCAAATGGTCGAGACGTAAAGATCGATATATTGGACGACTATATTCGGAGTTCGGAAAGGTTCCAATGATTCGGTATTTTTCGAGTACCGGAGAGTTACGGGAATTCACCGGGAGAAGTATTGGGCCTGTATTGGGCCTCATGGAAAGAGAGAGGGCTGCCTAGGGCAGGCCGCGCTTCTTCAAGGTCTAGTCCGAATTGACTAGGGAGGGGCCGCACTCTTCCTCCTTCCTCCTTCTCTCCTACTCCTATTAGGAAAGAAGGAGTCCTACTCCGTGGGAGTAGGACTCCCCTGGTGCGCCTCCTCTTGGCCGCCACCTCCTCCTCTCCTTTATATGGGGGCAGGGGGGCACCCCATGACACACAAGTTGATCTACGGATCGCCTTAGCCGCAGTGCGGTGCCCCTCCACCATATTCCACTTCGTCATATCGTCAGCGAGCTTAGGCGGCCCCGCTACCGGTGAAGTCATATCGTCAGGAGCTTAGGCGAAGCCCCGCCGGTGGAGCATCATCATCGCCACCACGCCGTCACGGTCGACGGAACTCATCCCGACGCTTTGCTGGATCGAAGCCCGGGATCGCCATCGAAATGAACGCAGTCAACACGGAGGTGCCGACGCTCGCACTTTGGATCGGTCGGATCGTGAAGACGCACGACTACATCAACCGCTTGTCATAACGCCTCCGCTTTCGGCTACGAGGGTACGTGACACTCTCCTCTCGCTATGCCATCACCATGGTCTTATGCGCAGCGTAGGATTTTTTTTGAAATTACTACGCTCCCAACAAAGGGTATCGTAGCCCGGGTTTTATGCGCTTGATGTCATATGCACGTAGAACACAAGTGAGTTGTGGGCTATATAAGTCATACCGCTTACCAAGATGTCATACTTTGGTTCAGCGGTATTGTGAGATGAAGCGCCCGACCGACATTACGCAGACGCTTACGCGAGACTGGTTTCACCGCCCGAGCACTAGTTGCTTAAAGGTGACCGCGGTGTCTGCCTCTCTCACTTTAGTTGAACCGAGTGGCTACGCCCGGTCTTGCGAAGGTTAAAACAGCACCAACTTGACAAACTATCGCTGTGGTTTTGATGCGAGGTAAGAACGGTTCTTGCTCAGCCCGTAGCAGCCACGTAAAACTTGCAACAACAAAGTAGAGGACGCCTAACTTGTTTTTTGCAGTGGCATGTTGTGATGTGATGTGGTCAAGACGTGATGCTATATTTTATTGTATGAGATGATCATGTTTTGTAACCGAAGTTATCGGCAACCGCAGGAGCCATATGGTTGTCGCTTATTGTATGAAATGCAAAGCCATGGAATTGCTTTACTTTATCACTAAGCAGAGCGATAGTCGAGAAGCAATAGTTGGCTAGACGACAACGATGCTACGATGGAGATCAAGGTGTCGCACCGGTGACGATGGTGATCATGACGGTAAGCTTCGAGATGGAGATCACAAGCACAACATGATGATGACCATATCATATCACTTATATTGATTGCATGTGATGTTTATCCTTTATGCATCTTATCTTGCTTTGATTGACGGTAGCATTATAAGATAATCTCTCACTAAAATTATCAAGAAGTGTTCTCCTCGAGTATGCACTGCTGTTAAAAGTTCAGAGTACCCAGACACCACGTGATGATCGGTGTGATAAGTTCTACGTCCATCTACAACGGGTGCAAGCCAGTTTTGCACACGCAGAATACTCAGTGTTAAACATGACGAGCCTAGCATATACAGATATGGCCTCGAACACGGAGACCGAAGGTCGAAAGCGTGAATCATATAGTAGATATGATCAACATAAGATGTTCACCATTGAAAACTACTCCATCTCACGTGATGATCGGTTATGGTTTAGTTGATTTGGATCACGTGATCACTTAGATGACTAGAGGATGTCTGCCTAAGTGGGAGTTCTTAAGTAATATGATTAATTGAACTTTAATTTATCATGAACTTAGTCCTGGTAGTATTTTGCAGATTATGTTGTAGATCAATAGCTCGCTTGTTGCTTTCATATGTTTATTTTAATATGTTCCTAGAGAAAATTGTATTGAAAAATGTTAGTAGCAATGATGCGGATTGGATCCGTGATCCGAGGTTTATCCTCATTGCTGCACGTAACCATTATGTCCTTAATGCACCGCTAGGTGACAGACCTATTGCGGAGCGTATGCGTACGTTATGAACGCTATTAGCTCAATATGATGACTACTTGATAGTTTAGTGCACCATACTTAACGGCTTAGAATCGACTTCAAAGACATTTTGAACGCATGGACCATATGAGATGTTCCAGAATTGAAGTTAATATTTCAAGCAAATACCCGAGTTGAGAGATATGAAGTCTCCAACAAGTTCTATAGCTAAAAGATGGAGGAGAATCGCTCAACTAGTGAGCATGTGCTCAGATTGTCCGGGTACTTCAATCGCTGAATCAAGTGGGAGTTGATCTTCCGTATAAGATAGTGATTGATGTAATTTTCTAGTCACCATCACTAAGTTAGTAGAACTGTGATGAACTATAGTATGCAAGGGATGACGAAAACGATTCCCGAGCTCTTCGTGATGTTGAAATCGACGAAGGTAGAAATCAAGAAAGAGCATCAAGTGTTGATGATTGACAAAGACCACTAGTCTCAAGGAAAAGGGCAAAGGGAAGAAGGGAACTTCAAGAAGAACGGCAAGCAAGTTGTTACTGAGTGAAGAAGCCCAAGTCCGGATCTAAGCCTCGAGACTAAGTGCTTTTGCTACAATGGAACTGGTCACTGGAAGCGGAACTACCCCAAGTATTTGGCGGATAAGAAGGATGGCAAAGTGAACAAGGGTATATTTGATATACAGGTTATTGATGTGTGCTTTACTAGTGTTTATAGTAGCTCCGAGTATTTGATACTTGTTCTGTTATAAGATTAGTAACTCAAACAGGAGTTACTGTATAAACAGAGACTAGTTGAAGGTGAAGTGACGATGAGTGTGGAAGTAGTTCCAAGATTGATATGATCATCATCGACACTCCCTATACTATCGAGATTAGTGTTTATAGTAGCCCTGAGTATTTGATACTTGTTCGGTTGTTAAGATTAGTAACTCAAACAGGAGTTAGTATCAAACAGAGACTAGTTGAAAGGAAGTGACGATGAGTGTTGGAAGTAGTTCCAAGATTGATATGATCATCATCGCACACTCCCTATACTTTCGGGATTAGTGTGGAACCTAAATAAGTGTTATTTGGTGTTGAGCATAAATATGATTTGATCATGTTTATTGCAATACGGTTATTCATTTAAGTAAGAGAATAAATTGTTGTTCTGCTTACATGAATAAAACCTTATATGGTTACACACCCAATGAAAATGGTTCATTGGATCTCGATCATAGTGATACACATATTCATAATATTGAAACCAAAAGATGCAAAGTTAATAATGATAGTGCAACTTATTTGTGGCACTCGCCGCTTAGGTCATATTATGTAAAGCGCATGAAGAAACTCCATGTCGATGGACTTTCGGAATCACTTGGTTATGAATCATTTGATACTTGTGAACCGTGCCGCTTGGGCAAGATGACTAAAACTCCGCTTCTCCGTTAACAATGGAACAAGCTACTGACTTATTGGAAATAATACATACCGATGTATGCGATCCGATGAGTGTTAAAGCTCATGGCATGTATCGTTATTTTCCGACCTTCACAGATGATTTGAGCAGATATGGGTATATCTACTTGATGAAACATAAGTCCTAAATAGTTGAAAGGTTCAAAGAATTTCAGAGTGAAGTGGAAAATCATCGTAACAAGAAAATAAAGTTTCGCGATCTGATGGTGGAGATGAATATTTGAGTTACGAGTTTGGTCTTCAATTGAAACAATGTGAATAGTTTCACAGCTCACGCCACCGAACACCACAACGTTATGGTATGTCCGAACGTCAGAATCTATACTTTATTTTGATATGGTGCGATCTATGATGTATCTTACCGATTTACCACTATCGCTTTTGGTTATGCATTAGAGACAGCTGCATTCACGCTTAATAGGCACCATCTAAACTGCTGAGATGACACCATATGAACTATGGTTTAGCAAAGAACCTAAGTCGTCGCTTTCTTAAAGTTTGAGTTGTGATGCTTATGTGAAAAGTTTTCACCGATAAGCTCAAACCCAAATCGGAGAAGTGCGCTCTTCATAGAATACCCAAAAGAAACTGTTGGGTACACCTTCTATCATGATCTAAAGGCAAAACATTCGCTGTTAAGATGGATCCTTTCTAGAGAAGGAGTTTCTCCTAAAGAAGTGAGTGGAGGAAAGTAGAACTTGATGAGGTAATTGTACCTTCTCCTTATTGGAAAGTAGTTCATCATGTAAATCAGTTCCAAGTGATTCCTACACCAATTAGTAAGGAAGTTAATGATGATGATCATGAAACTTCAGATCAAGTTGCTACCAAACCTCGAGATCTTCCAGAGTAAGATCCGCACTGAGTAGGTGCGGTAATCATATTCTGGAAGTCATGTTACTAGAACATGATGAAACCTACGAACTATGAGGAAGCGATGATGAGCCCAGATTCCGCCAAATGGCTTGAGACCATGAAATCTGAGATAGGATCCATGTATGAGAACAAAGTATGGATTTTGATCGACTTGCTCGATGATCAGCAAGCCATGTTAAATAAATGGATCTTAAAGAGGAAGACGACACCGATAGTAGTGTTACTATCTATAAGCCCGACTTGTCACAAAAAGGTTTTCGACAAGTTCAAGGTGTTGACTACAATGAGATTTTTCAACCAGAAGCGATGCTTAAGTCTGTCCTAATCATATTAGCAATTGCCACATTTTATGAAATCGCAAATGGATGTAAAAACTACATTCTTTAATGGATTTATTAAAGAAGAGTTGTATATGATGCAACAAGAAGGTTTTGTCAATCCTAAAGGAGCTAACAAAAATGCGCAAGCTCCAGCGATCCATCTATGGACTGCAAGCATCTCGAGTTGAATAAACGCTTGATAGTGTGATCAAAGATATGGTTTTATATGCACTTTTGGAGAAGCCTCAGATTACAAGAAAGTGAGTGGGAGCACTACAGATTTCGATAAGTATATGTGAATGACATATTGTTGATCGAAAATAATGTAGAATTATTCTGCAAAAAAGGACCCTCGGAAGCTGTTACATATCGAGCATCAAGATCTATAGAGATAGATCAAAGACGCTTGATAAGTTTTTTCAATGAATACATACCTTGACAAGATTTTGAAGTAGTTCAAAATGGAACAGTCAAAGAAAGAGTTCTTGCCTGTGTTACAAGGTGTGAGATTGAGTAAGACTCAAACCCCACCACGGCAGAAGATAGAAAGAGAATGAAAGTCATTCCCTATGCATCAGCCATAGGTTCTGTAAAGTATGTCATGCAGTGTACTGTAGATCTATTGCATACCCTACCACTAAGCTTGGCAAGGAGTAAAATAGTGATCTAGGAGTAGATCAATGGACAACGGTCAAAATTATCCTTAGTAGAATAAGGATATGTTTCTATTATGGAAGTGAAAAAGGTTCGTCGTGAAGGGTTACGCCGATGCAAGTTTTAAACACTAATCTAGATGACTCGAGTCTCAATCTGGATACATATTGAAAGTGGGAGCAATTAGCTAGAGAAGCCTCGCAGAGCATTGTAGACATAGAAATTTGCAAATACTTACGGCCTCAATGTGATGCACTGCTGACTAAAATTATCTCACAAGCAAAACATGATCACACCATAGTATTCTTTGGGTGTTAATCACATAGCAATGTGAACTAGATTATCGACTCTAGTAAACCCTTTGGGTGTTGGTCACATGTCGATGTGAACTATGGGTGTTAACCACATATAGATGTGAACTATTGATGTTAAATCACATGGCGATGTGAACTAGATTATTGACTCTAGTGCAAGTGGGAGACTGAAGGAAATATGCCCTAGAGGCAATAATAAAGTTATTATTTATTTCTTATATCATGATAAATGTTTACTATTCATGCTAGAATTGTATTAACCGAAACATAATACATGTGTGAATACATAGACAAACAGATAGTCACTAGTATGCCTCTCGCTAGACTAGCTCATTAATCAAGATGGTTATGTTTCCTAACCATAGACATGTGTTGTCATTTGATTAATGGGATCACATCATTAGGAGAATGATGTGATTGACATGACCCATTTCGTTAGCTTAGCACTTGATCGCTTTAGTATGTTGCTTATGCTTTCTTCATGACTTATACAAAGTTCCTCAACTATGAGATTATGCAACTCTGCCATACGGAGGAACACTTTGTGTGCTACCAAACGCCACAACGAAATGGGTGATTATAAAGGTACTTTCACAGGTGTCTCCAAAAGTATATGTTGAGTTAGCATGAATCGAGATTAGGTTTTGTCACTCCGATTGCCTGAGAGGTATCTCTCGTTTTCTCGGTAATACACATCACATAAGCCTTGCAAGCATTGCAACTAATGAGTTAGTTGTGAGATGATGTATTACGGAACGAGTAAAGAGACTTCACCGTAACGAGATTGAACTAGGTATTGGATACCGACGATCGAATCTCTGCAAGTAACATACCGATGACAAAGGAACAACGATATCGTTATGCGGTTTGACCGATAAAGATCTTCGAGAATATGTAGGAACCAATATGGGCATCCAGGTTCCGCTATTGGTTATTGACCGAGAATGGTTCTAGGTCATGTCTACATAGTTCTCGAACCCGTAGGGTCCGCACGCTTAAGGTTTCATGGATGCTTATATTATGAGTTTATGAGTTTTGATGTACCGAAGGAGTTCGAGTCCCGATGAGATCGGGACATGACGAGGAGTCTCAAATGGTCGAGACGTAAAGATCGATATATTGGACGCACTATATTCGAGTTCGAAGGTTCCAATGATTCGGTATTTTTCGAGTACCGAGAGTTACGGAATTCACCGGGAGAAGTATTGGCCTTATTGGCCCTCAAGGGAAAGAGAGAGGCTGCCTAGGCAGGCCGCTACTGCTGGCCTAGTCCAAGTTGGGCCGCACCTTCCTCCCTTCCTCCTCTCTCCTACTCCTACTAGGAAAGAAGGAGTCCTACTCCTGGGAGTAGGACTCCCCTGGTGCGCCTCCCCCTTGGCCGCCACCTCCTCCTTGCTCCTTTATATATAGCAGGGGGCACCCCATGACACACAAGTTGATCTACGGATCGCCTTAGCTGCAGGCGGTGCCCCTCCACCATATTCCACTTCGTCATATCGTCATGAGCTTAGGCGAAGCCCCGCGCAGTGAAGTCATATCGTCATGAGCTTAGGCGGCTCCCCGCCCGGTGGAGCATCATCATCGCCACCACGCCGTCAGGTCGACGAACTCATCCCCGACGCTTTGCCGATCGGCCCGGGATCGCCATCGAGCTGAACGTAAAGCGAACACGAGGTGCCGTGACGCTCGGCACTTGATCGCCGGATCGTGAAGACGCGACGACTACATCAACCGCTATGTCATAACGCTCGCTTTGGCCTCACGAGGGTACGGGACACACTCTCCCCTCGCTGCTATGCCATCACCATGGTCTTGCGCGGTGCGAGGATTTTTTTGAAATTACCACGCTCCCCAACACTAAAACCATCGAATATCAAGATAGATCGAGTTCCGCCACCGCAGCCTCAGAGCCACCAAAACCTTTCGAGTCCGTTCCGCACTCGCCGAGGGGGAACCCATCACCGTGGCCATCTTCATCATCCCTAAGACTTCCATGACGAGAAGGGTAGTTCACCGTCGGGCTGAGGGTATGTACCAAGAGCTATGTTTTTGATCTATCTCTCTCTCTCGTGTTCTCTATGGCACGATCTTGATGTATCGCGAGCTTTGCTATTGTAGTTGGATCTTATGATGTTTCTCCCCTCTACTCTCTTGTGATGAATTGAGTTTCTCTTGAAGTTATCTTATCGGATTGAGTCTTTTATTTGAGAACACTTGATGTATGTCTTGACGGTTTATCTGTGGTGACAATGGGATATCACGTGCCACTTGATGTATATTTTGGTGACCAACTTAGGGTTCCGCCATGAACCTATGCATAGGGGTTGGCACACGCTTGACTCTCCAGAGAAACTTTGGGGCACTCTTGAAGTACTTTTATGTTGGTTGGATGAATCTGAGATTGTGTGATGCATATCTTATAATCATGCCCACGGATACTTGAGGTGACAATGGAGTATCTAGGTGACATTAGGTTTTTGTTGATTTGTGTCTTAAGGTGTTATTCTAGTACTAACTCTTTATAGATCGATCCAAAGAATAACTTTGAGGTGGTTTCAGACTCTACCATAATCTCTACGCTTGTTCTCCGCTATTAGTGGCTTTGGAGTGACTCTTGTTGCATGTTGAGGATTATTATATGATCTATCTATGTTATTATTGTTGAGAGAACTTGCACTAGTGAAAGTATGAACCCTAGGCCTTATTTCCTAGCATTGCAATACCGCTACGCCACTTTTATCATTAGTTACCTTGTTGTTTTTATTATTTCAGATTACAAAACCTATACCTACCATCCATATTGCACTTGTATCACCATCTCTTCGCCAGATTAGTGCACCTATACAATTTGCCATTGTATTGGGTGTGTTGGGGACACAAGAGACTCTTTGTTATTTGGTTGCAGGGTTGCTTGAGAGAGACCATCTTCATCCCACGCCCCACACGATTGATAAACCTTAGGTCATCAACTTGAGGGAAATTTGCTACTGTCCTACAAACCTGTGCACTTGCAGGCCCAACAATGTCTACAAGAAGAAGGTTATGTAGTAGACATCAAGCTCTTTTCTCCGGCCATGTCGGGAGGCTAGGTAGAGCACCACTCACACCCCGTCCAACTAAGCTCTTTTTCGCACCGCTGCCGGGAGGTGAGTGCTTGAAGGTATATCTTTAGATCTTGCAACCTAATCTTTTTTTTCTTGTTTTATCACTAGTTTAGTTTATAAAAGAAAACTACAAAAAATGGAGTTAGTTTGTCTCTTACACTTCGCCTTTTTAATATCTTTCGTGAGTATGATGAGAAGGAAAATTGTAAGTGTTAGAAGAAGAATGCATTAAAATATTTGGCACTAAATATTTGAATGATGAGCATGATTGCAATGTTGTTAGTATGAATTTTGAATATCCATGATGCTAATGATATGCAAAGCCACAAGCTTGGGGAAGCTATGTTTGATGAAGATGATGTTTTTGTCCCCAAGCTTTGATGAGCAAATTTACTGTGATGAAAGCATGTCTCCTATCTATGATGATTATTGTGATGACACGATGCTTTAAAGAATAATGATAACCATGAAACTTGTCATCTTGATCTTAATTTTCAATCACATGATAGTTATTTTGTTGAGTTTGTTCCCACTACTATTCAAGAGAAGAATTTTGCTTATGTGAGAGTAGTAAATTTTCTATGCAAGTAGATCATGAAAAGAATGCTTTAGGTGTTGGTTATATTGTTGAATTCTGCTGAAAATTATTATGAGGGAGGAATATATGCTTGTAGGAATTGCAATAATATCAAGTTTCCTCTATGTGCTTAAAATCTTGAAGTTATGCTTGTTTTACCTTCCTATGCTAGTTGATTATTGTTCCCATAAGTTGTTTGCTCACAAAATCCCTATGCATAGTAAGTGGGTTATATTTAAATGTGCTAGTCATATTCCTCATGATACTCTCTTTACGCTTTTAATTCTTATCTTTTATGTGAGCATCATTGAAATCATCATGCCTAGCTAGGGCTTAAACGTTAGCTTGTTGGGAGGCAACCCAATTTTATTTTAGTTTCTTGCTTTTGGTTCTGTTTAGTAATAAATAATCCATCTAGATTATGTTTAGATGTGGTTTTATGTTTTAGTTAGTGTTTGTGCCAAGTAGAACTTTTGTGAAGACTTGGGTGAAGTCTTTATGATCATGCTGTAAAAACAGAAACTTTAGCGCCACTAGATTAGCTTCAACTTTTTACTGGAGAGTGCTATTTAGTTGATTATTTTGCAGATGATTACTAGACAAATTCCTCAGGTCCACCAATTTATTTTGTAATTTTGGAGTTCCATAAGTTTATGTTAGTTACAGATCACTACAGATTGTTCTGTTTTTGACAGATTCTGTTTTTGTGTGTTGTTTGCTTATTTTGATGAATCTATGGCTAGTAAAATAGTTTATAAACCATAGAGAAGTTGGAATACAGTAGGTTTAACATCAATATAAATAAAGAATTAGTTAATTACAGTACCTTGAAGTGGTGTTTTGTTTTTTCGCTAACGGAGCTACGAAGTTTTCGTTAAGTTTTGTGTTGTGAAGTTTTCAAGTTTTGGGTAAAGATTCGATGGACTATGGAATAAGGAGTGGCAGAGCTAAGCTTGGGGATGCCCAAGGCACCCCAAGGTAATATTCAAGGACAACTAAGAGTTTAAGCTTGGGGATGCCCTGATGGCATCCCTCTTTCGCCTTCGCTCATTGGTAACTTTACTTGAGCTATATTTTTATTCACCACATGATATGTGTTTTGCTTGGAGCGCTATTTTATTTTGTTAGTTTTTTCTTGCTGTTATTTAGAATAATGTTTTGCATCTTTAGTTTCAATAAAAAGTCAAGGATAGCTTTTGCCATGCTTATTTTGCTACTATACATGTTGCTGTTTGAAAACAGAAAGTTTACTTGTTGCAAAAATTCTAGAAAAGTCGAGAGTGGTATAATGTTGAATCTTTTTGCATATTGAGCTCGATAAATTTATTACAGTGGGAATTTTATTTCATAATTTTTGGCAAATTGCTGTTATGTTTGCATTGTTTGCATATGTTTGCTTGTTTAATGGTTCTATTTGAGGATAGGAGTATTAATTTTTTATAGAAAAGAGGATGACCTCGCCTCGTGATCCGGAGATGCATACGGCCATTTTATTGATTATTCTCGAGGACCTTACAAAGTATTACAACAATAAGTCTGAATCCACCATCTTGGCAACACATGCCACTACTCCTACCCAAAAGATGAAGGGTGCTAGCTGGGCCACTACCCAAACCACTCACCTAAGCTTAACATCAAAAGCCGAAACTCAAACATATTCGAATCCCCAATGAGCCACATACCGGTCCTGGGCACAATCCGTCGACGCACTCGTGTGTCGCCGCCACCATCTTCCGCAGTCCGCTTTCAGATCATATTGAGGCTTCTACCTTGTCTCGCCACTTCAGCCATCGGCGCCACCATGACGCCGACAGCAACCTCCTCCTCCGCTGAAGTCCATCTCCACAAGATCGGGCGGCGAACCTCCACAGCGCCATGCCGCCGATCCTCGCCGCCATCAATGAGTGAGATGAAGTACCGCCCACCACGGCATGTACATTAGTGCTGCTTGAACGGCTCACAACCGCAAGTCATCTGGACGAAGGCGAAGATCCATGGAGAAGGCCAAAGGGGCATAGCCAAAGCAAAGGGTCAAGGATTGACCGAGACCACGGCAGCCGCCATCGAGAAGAACAGGCTCCTCACACCGCTACCACGCCACCAACAGCTCCACCCCACACGAGCAATCCCGGAAGACGCTTTCAAGAAGGAGCACGGCACCGGATGCCGCCATCGACCATGCAAGGGGAGGGCAGGTCTTCACCGTGCTCGAGGGAAAGGTGGAGGAGAACCACACCAAAGCCTCCAGAAGGACCACGGCGCCAAGACATCGCTTTGGTGAGGCCGCCACGCCGGGGTTTCTAATCACGCCAACCACTCAGATCCGTCCGCCCAGCATTTCAAGACGGCGATCGGCCACCAGGCTGGAGTGGCGCAGACGGAGCAGATCACGGGCGGAACGGAGCTTCCAGAGCGCAAGACGACCCACGCGGGCGCCACCGCTAACGCCACCACTTCACGACCGCAAGACGGCTGGGGAGGCAGCCCGCCAAAGACTCACGGGCCAAGCAGCTCACCAAGACCGCCACGCCAACACCTCCCATCGGAGCCGCCGGACGCTGCGTGTTCTCCGCAAGGCGGTTATCCAGATTCTCGCCGCCACCTTCATAGGTGTCATGGGGCCGGGCGAAAGCACCTCAAAGCGGCAAGGAGGGAGGGAGAGGAGGGGGAGGCGCGGAGGATTAGGGTTCACTCTGGTCGCCTCAAAGTAGGCGACGCGAGGGGAGATGGGATGGACAAACAAAGCCACCAAGGAGTATTAAATATGCAGAGGCATTTAGTATGCAATGTTGAATAATAATTTTAGTGATTTGTTACAGTAGAAAATGATAAGGTTTTGCATTGGTTTATATTAACCTATCTCACGAAGTTCTTGTTGAGTTTGTGTGGATGAAGCTTTTGAGAAATAGAGAAACCATGATATGAGAGGAATTAAGAGACACAAAAGTTAAGCTTGGGGATGCCCAAGGCACCCCAAGATAATATTTCAAGAAGTCTCAAGCATCTAAGCTTGGGGATGCCCCGTAGGCATCCCACCTTTCTTCTTCAACAACTATCGGTAAGTATCGTTGAGCCTAAGTTTTTTGCTTCTTCACATGAGTTGTGCTATCCTTGCAATGTCATCTTATTTTGTTTTGCTTGCTGTTTGAATACAATACCAAGATCTGAAATTCCTTAATGTTAGAGAGTCTTCACATAGTTGTATAATTATTCTACTACTCATTGATCTTCACTTATATCTTTTTGGAGTAGTTTGTCATTTACTCGCAGTGCTTCACTTATATCCTATGAGTAAATTGTTGAATGAGTTGATTGTCATAAATCTGAAATTATATATATATTATTTACTTATCCCATGGGGAGTAATGACTTCACATCTAAGAAGTAGAGGTTGTAAATTTATTGAAGGTTAGCAAGCATTGTATTGGTCATTTGAACAATTCATGAAAGAATATTGAAGGAAGAGAGATTTCACATATAAATACACTATCCTAGACATCTTTTATAATGGGGAGCACCCATTAAGTATGACATGCTAAAGAGTTGATGTTGGACAAGGAAGACAACGTAATGGTTTATGTTTTCCACATCTCAGCTTAAAGTATATTGTCATGGATCATTCAAACATGTTGAGCTTGCCTTTCCCCCTCATGCTAGCTAAATTCCTTGCACTAAGTAGAGATACTACTTGTGCTTCCAAATATCCTTAAACCCAGTTTTTGCCATGAGAGTCCACCATACCTACCTATGGATTGAGTAAGATCCTTCATAAGTTGTTGGTGTACTAGAGTAGGGTACCCTAGTATCCCGAACTGCACGCAGCAACAAGGCACCTAAATGCGTGGCTGGCCTAGTGACCGCCATATCCTCCGCTGCCCTTTGGAGCCATTCAAGAACAAAGTATTCAAGGCCCTGCAAGAGGAGCTTGCCGAAGGCCACTCAGTGGCACGGGAAACAAGACTCTGGCAAGAGGAGCTTGCCGAAGGCTCGTGAGCCGACAAGCCCTGGTGCGGTAAGGCGCTTGCCGCAAGCAACTCTCTTCATCTCCGCCCAGCTCATCTACCAACGTGTCGCCATGGGGCCACCCCAGCACGCCAGTGTCGGCGGGATGCAACCAGCGGGAGCAGCGATAAGCGGCACCGACGAGCCTACCATCGTGGCAAACGGTGGTGCACTTGACGGTCCCTCACAGATCGCTTAGGCGATGTGACTGCATTTATTGATCTTGTCCCTTGCCACCGAGTTAGGTATATGCACCGCATAATCGTATGTAAGTCGTGTACCAACCATCGCTTTTACCATTTTGTCCTCGCTCACGCTACACCGTGGTGACCCTTGAGCCTATAAAAGGAGGCCCGTAGCAACGAGAAAGGGTTCGCCCATTCGTTCACTCGACTCATTCGAGACCACACTCACTCAGGCTAGGTTTTGTAGCCCCATTGCTCCCTAGCAAGAACACAATACAATCAACCAAGCAAGAGTAGGAGTATTATCTCCTGAGAGCTCTGCTGGGTAAACTGCTCGTGTGCATCGCTCGATCTGCACTTTGTGCATTCTCCGCCTCCAACCACAAGGGACTCGTCCGCCAGTCCCACAGTGTTCGTGGGTCACGGTCAGCTTCCCGACATCTTGGCGCGCTGTAGGACGCCGAGGCTGTGTGAACCTGATCCAGCGGTCACACGAGCAACTTCATCATCACCTTCATCAACATGGCGCCAAGAAGAAGTCTTCGGCAGAAGCAGAGCCGCCCGCTGCAAACCCACCACCACCGAGCCGACGAGTGGTGGGAGGACGCCGGCGAGGAACCGTGTCGCCGAGGGAGCCCACGACGCTGCAAGTCCAAGGACAAGGCGGCGCAGACCAAGGCTCCGGATACGCCGCCAAGCCCATCTCAGAGGCGCGACCGACAGCCGCCATGGTGCTCGCAGCCGCCATACGCCGCGGATCAAGGCTAAGCCGAGGATCCCGAGGCCTCGAGACCCGTGATGCACGCCAAAGATGCCGGTACGAGCAGTAGTATTTATCGCTCGACGGGATGCTGCTTCTTCTAACTTGGATAGAAGTCCGGCATATCCTGCTCGCGCCGCACGCCATTGCTCTCCCACTACTCCAAGCCGAAGCTTTGGCGAGCTCAATCGCTTAGACTACCTCCAACGTCCGGCAAGGTCGACGTAATGGAGGGCCACCATCCGTAGTCTCATCGGCTTCGCTTAACGGCGACACCTCGGCAACTAATCGCGCCCTTGCCGCGGGCGAGACGACAAGGCACGAGCCGGTGGCGACGAAACCTATGGGGGTGCAACCACCATGCACTCCCATCCGTAAGGCCAAAATCACCACCTTTCGGATCCATCTCGACAATGACCCACCGCCATCGGATCCACGAGCTCGCTGATCAGCGCCAAGTTCTTCAAGAACGGCAACAAGAAGACGCCGAACTCGTGACGAGCGCCAAGAGAAGCGCCAAGCGCAATCCACCAAAGGCGCCGGCCCGCTGTTGACATGCATGCGCTTAGGGGAACCAGCGACTTGTCAGACGCTGTAGGTTGCCCCGCGCTCACCCGTGAGCTGCGCAAGTCCAAAGGTTCTGACAAGAAAAACTTGCCGACAAAGCGTGAGAAGTATGATGGCAGGACGCACCTTCGGAGTTCTCAAGATCTACACCATTGCGGTGCAGGCCGCGGAGGACGAGACGACAAGATCCTCGCTAACTACTTCACCGGTGCTCAAGCCAAATGTCGATCTTGGCTCATGCACTTGCTTGACAGCCCATATCTTCTTGGCAGATCTGCGCTATCAGTTGTCGGCGCTTTCACAGCGGCCACAAGCCTCATGGCCAAGAGAGTGACCTTCACCGCCGCCCAGAAAGAAGGAGAGTCCTCGCAAGTTTATCCAGAGATTCAGCTGTGCACTACAACATCCCGCATGTCCACCATGCCGTCGGTGATCAAGGTTTATCGAACGCAATGGAACCGCGGATGAGGGAGGAGATGGCGATGTGCAAAGTCAAGGACGCCATGAGCTGTATGCTTTGGCCGATAAGTGTGCACGCATCAAGAAGGGAGAAGACTCTCAGAGAGAATGCAGAGCAGGATCGATGAAGGAGGAGACCGCCTGTAAGAGAAGAAGCCAATGGAACAATGTAAAGAACAAGGGTAAAGAGGTACTAGTTGTCGAGCAGTCCGCGAACGGAGGTGGCGCCAACAAAACAAAGGTTGGTGGCTCCTGCAAGGAGGTTTCGCCGACACCGACCGCTAAGCTATGGCGGCCGCCGACAAGCTGTGACAGCCCAACAAACAAGATCAGAAGATTCACCGCACTAAGGGCCATGATCTCCGTGAGCTGCAAGAAAGTCGACCAGCTTGTTGAGCTGCGAAGGCTGAGTACGAGCGGCAAGACAAGGAGAAGGCCCAGAAGGTGCAGGGCAGCTAGCAAGAAGAGACCCGGCCGGGAGGACGCCCGGCAAGGCCAAGCAGCGGCAAGGAGATAGACCTCCTGCCGCCGCGATAAGGATGAAGACGAAGACGATGATGAAGATATGGAAGACGATGAAGTCGATGAGCAGGAGTTTCGTAAGGCAACAGAGGTTCTTCAAGTTGACGGTGCTGCTCGCATACCTCACACCGCCAACTCAAATAGTGCATGCGGAGGTTAATGCAGCATAACCATCCGTGAGAGTCACGAGGCCTCGAGGTGGTCCAACACGCCTATCATCTTCGAGTATTGAGGACCACCCCGATCGCAGAATCGGGTCGGTCGAGTGTTTGTCGATGTTGGTCTCACCAACCATCCGCAACCTCAAGGTCACCAAGATGTTAGTTGACGGCGGGCCGCCTAAATCTGATCTCCTCCGCAGTGCTCCAAGCTTCAGATCCTCGACAACAGCTCAAGAGACCGGAACTTTCCAAGGAATCAACCCAGAAGGAGCAAGCCCAAGGGGAAGATCACATCGCCGGTAACATTTGGCAATGAACTGAATTTCAGGATCGAGAGGGTCACATTTGACGTTGTTGATTTCCCATCGCCCTACAATGGAATACTTGGCCGCCCAAAGACTCGCCAAGTTCATGGCAGCCTCTCATTATTCCTACAACTTAATCAAGATGCCCGCCCGATAAGCGCCATCTCCGCCCATGGTGACAAGAAGGATGCGCTTTATCTGCGCCGACAAGATTTACCGGATGCAAGAGCCGCGACAGATAGCAAATCACTTGTCACCGGCTCCTGGGGACGAAGAAGACGAAGACCACTTCGTCCCGCAAGAGCTCGATGCCCACTCCGCAAGCGCACCTCTTCGAGTGCTGCGCTACCGCCGAGGACGCACCATCGAGCTCCACCGCAAGTGCAAGAAGATGATGGCAGCCCGCCAAGACCAAGAAAGTGTCCGCTAAGGAGGACGGCACCGGTGGTACCTTCAAAGATCGCTACACGCTGACCCTAAATAGGAAGGCGAGCTCGTTGTTTTCATGGGCGGATGTCGATGTTTTTGCATGGCAACCATCTAACATCCCCGTGTTTACAGAAAGTAATTGAGCACCACCTAGCTGTCTCGTCTCGCGCGCGCCCGCAAGCAAAAAAGTCGTGAAACAAAAAGGAGCGCCAAGAGTTCATAGCGTAAGAGATCAAGAAGTTGGAAGCAGCAGCCTTGTTAGAGGAGTGCTCCATCCCACGGGTTGGCCAACCCAAAGTTGTACGAAGGCAAATGGGAAATGGAGACTTTGTATTGACTTCACTGATGTTAATAAAGCTTGTCCCAAAGACCCATTTCCTTTGCCACGATCGACCAGATTGTTGACTCCACGGCTGGGTGTGATTTGCTTTCATTTCTTGATGCATACTCAGATATCATCGATCTTCATGGCGAAGAGGATGAAGAGAAACCGCATTCATTACACCATGTGGCACATATCGCTTCATCCGGATGCCTTCGGTTTGAAGAATGCTGGTTCAACGCTTGCAAGAGTGGTCCACGATGCTTTTGAGCCCCAAATGCACGTAAATGTAGAAGCCACATGGATGACATAGTGGTCAAGAGCAAGGACAAAGCAACTCGTTCAAGATTTGATGAGACTTTGCAAATCTGCGCAAGATCAACCTCAAGCTCAACCCCGAGAAGTGCGGTTTGGAGTTCCTTCCGCAAGCTTCTCGGTTCTTCGTGGTCTCGTAGGGAATTGAAGCCAACCCCGACAAGATTAAGGCCATCGAGCAGATTGAAGCACCAAAGTGCGCCAAGGATGTAAGAAGGCTTGCCGGTTTGCGTGGCTGCTCTCAAAGAGGTTTATCTCTAGGTCACTGAGCGCCGCCGCCATTTTTCAAGATTTTGAAAAAGGCAGGTCCAATGAAATGGACTCGCAAGTGAGGCTGCGCCACAGAATTAAAGAGGTACCGCCCTCCACTCAATATTTGTCGCACCTAGGCCACAAGAGAAGTTGCTATACATAGCGGCAACCAATCAAGTGGTTAGTGCGTTAGTAGCGGAGAGGGAGGCGGATGATGAGCCGCAACCGGGCAGATGCATCCAAATGCGACAAGCTGGGTTTTTCCGCAAGCTCCGTCCCGACAAGAACGGATTCAAGCAGGATTGCAAGAAGATGCGTAAAAGGATGGTGCAGCGCCCAATCTACTTTGTCACCCCTTTGCAGGGGCTAGGTCAAGGTACTGCGTGCGTTGTTTTTTCGCCTCCTCATGGCCTCGAGAAAGCTGCGCCATTACTTCCAAGCACACGAGATAACAGCTTGTCACCGCTCACCGAAAAGGATATTACAAAATCCAGAGGCAACAGCAGGATTGTCGAGTGGGCATCGAACTGCAAGCTTTGGCCTCAAGTTTGAAAGCACTTCAACCATCCAAAGCAGAGCACCGATGTAGTTTATAGCAAGAGTGGACGCCAACACAAGATGAAGAAATTCCAAACGAGCATCCCCGCTAAGGAAGCAAGTAAGGAGTGGCTGATGTATTTTGATGGTGCCTTCGCCAGCATAGCGCTGTGTCGGCGTGCCGCTTATCGCACCCACCGGAGAGCACCTCAAATACATAGTCCAAATGCACTTTCCCAAGGAGCATGCAACAAATAACACGACAGTAGTATGAAGGTTTACTTGCCGGGCTCGAATTGCAAGTGACCTTGGGATCGTAAAGCTTATTGTCGTGGTGACTCGCAGCTTGTCGTCCGCCAAGTAAACAAAGATTATCGTGAGTCCGCTGATGGAAGCCTCACGCTGATGAAGTGAGAAAGCTAGAAGAACACTTTGAAGGCCTCGCAAATGGAACATGTTCCAAGAGCTCGTAATGATATTGCCGATGGCTCACAAAGTGCGCCAGACTCAAGTTACTCGTGGAACCAGGAATTTTGTGCTCAAGCTGACTCAACCAACTGTAACACCATCAACTCGGATGTAACAAGAAGAGGAAGTTGGTTTCGTGACTACTTTCCGCAGAGCTCCCCCTCGCCGCCAAGAACGTCCCCAAAATCAACACAGATATCGCCGAGGAGCACCGCCCGACAAGCCCTAGGGTTTGTTTCACAGAAGTGACGCCCCGACAAGTTTTGCTCCGCAAGCTTGCCGATCATCAAGCTCCCGCCGAACCGCAGCTTCTGCCGGAAGCCGATGTTCTCAAGAGCGGCAGATGTGCCTTTAGTCCTAGTTGTCGAGCCGCAAGCTCCAACATGGGCACAACAGATCGCCCATTTCCTTCTGACAGAGAACTTCCCAAGAGCAAGAAGAAGCGGAAAGAGTAGCCCGGCAGCCAAGTATGTACCAGTTTGTTGACAACATCCCGCATGTAAGAAGACTCAACGGTGTGAAATTGAAGTGTATTTGCCGGAAGATGGATGTAAGCTGTTGGCAGAGATACACGGAGGCATATGTGGTCACCACATTGGTGCAAGAGCACTTGCCGCAAAGATTTCCGCAAGGTTTCTTCCGCCGAAGCCTCCAGATGCAATCGCACAAGTAACCAAGTGTGAAGCGCATGGCCCATTCAAAGCAGATACACCAGCCAGCTCAAGCTCTCCCGTGACGATCCCTTTATCCCCGCCATTTTCGTCTGGGGTTCGACATCCTCGCCCTTTCCCGAAGTTGTCGGGGCTTTGAGTACTTGTACGTCGAATCGACAAGTTCACAAAGTGGCCGGAAGTGGAAGCAGGAGGAAGGTGACAAGACAGCCAATCAAGTTCTTCAGTCGATTGTTTGCCGCTTTGGGATTCCTAACAGGATCATCACCGACAACGCACACAATTCACGAGTCGCACTTTCATGCAAGACGCCCAAGATCTTGGCGCCAAGGTCTGCTTTGCTTCGTTGCTCATCCAAGGAGCAACGGTCAAGCGTAAAGGGCAAACGCTGAAGTGCTGCGAGGACTCAAGACCGTAACTTTCGACAGTGCGCACAAGTGCGGAAGAAACCGGATTGAGGAGCCGCCGATGGTTCTTGGTCGATCAGACGACGCCAAATCGAGCCATCGCCGCACACCTTTTGCTCTAGTCTATGGAGCAGCAGGCAGTTCTCCCACGGAACTCAGATACGGGTCACCTCGAGTGCTCGCTATGATGAGTTTGAGCAAGAGCAGCGCGATAAGATGACGCGCTGCCCTTGAGGAGGATCGCCTTCAGTCGTCAGACGAGCTGCTCGTTATCAAAGAAGCTTTGCGCCGCTGCCATAGCCGCAGTTAATGCCGAAGCTTCGAGGAAGGCGACTTGTTCTTCGCGCGCTCAATCCGCCAAGAATTCCAACAAGTTGACGCCAAGGGAAGGCCCTTATCGGGTGAAACGAAGTCACTAGGCCTGGCGCTGTCCGCTTTGAGACCGAAGATGGCGCTCCGTGAGCAACTCTCGAATATAGAGCATCTTCGTAAGTTTTACCGAGATGCGGTTGCCGGAACCTGTTCCGCAACCACCCTTTTGTACAAGTCTTGCCGCTGTTGTATATGATCCTTGTACAAAGCCGGGCGCACCCCGCATCAAGAAGTTCATATGTTGCGCATAACTTGTCAAATGCATGCTTTCATAATACGTCATGCATGTGTTATCTAACATTTTGTGCAGCATCCACACCGATAAGCAATAACGAGCCACTAGGCTCCATAACTTTATTTTCTTCTTCTTCTCAAAAGAAAGGAAGGTTCCTTCGCCTACAAGTTAGCGGGGGAGGAGAAGATAATGGTGGGCCGCCAAGTGTCGCTCAGGAAGTATCGCTTGTCGAAGCTTAACTATGTAAAAGCTAAGTTGCCAAAGTTTGAGCAATAAGTTTTAAATTTTTAAGTTATCTTCTCGAACGATAAGTACTTTGTATGGAAAACCCGTCCGCGAAGGAACCAACTCGCGGTTGGTTTTGCTACTTACTTTGTTTCGAGTCCGCCAACAACTTAAGTGAGCCGCAACCAGCTATGCGATAAGGTTGTTTGTCGGAGGCGATCGCCAAAGGTCCGACGTTCGGCACTCAGCCATGCAAAGGTGCCCGCTACCGACAAGTTCCCTAAAAGCGAGGGCACAAACATACAAAGGAAGAAATCAAGTAGAGGAAATAACATTGCATCGCTTGCCTCAAGATAGTGTATATTACAATGACTTGTCGCAGATCTAATAAATTGTTCTCCTAACATGATCTCAGCGACAAGGAAAGATAAACTTGGCGGCCTAGTTCACGCGGTCGCCATCAACTCTCTTGACTCCGCCACCCCGTCCACAATGGGCGCGATAAGGGCCTTGAGCGCTCAACGCCGCTAGCTTGGCGGCAGGACTTGAGGATCGCTGGCGGCCGACGCCGGATTGCGGAAGGCCACCTTCATCGCGACCTTCAAGAGCCTCAGACAGATTTGGCGCGACTCGTCGGCCAGCTACTTTGGGACCTCCTCCCGGAGTCAGCTGGAGAGCCGCCAACACGCCTTGAAGAACAGCTGAGCTTGGCGCTGGGTTGAGATGCTCGCCGGTGGGTACCCGAGATCCACCATCCCCACTCCATCAGCCTCCTTGTCGATGGCGGCGGTTGTATTGACAAGACCTCGGTCCAGAGCATCACGCTTTCCGAGGGTATTGTATGCGTCAGGCGGCCGCCAGCAGCTCCTCGCTGGCCTTGATCTTTCTCCAACAGTGCCCGCTTCCCGCCTCCTTGGCGCTGGCCCAACGCCTCCGCCAAGGTGGTCGCTTCAGCCCAGATCCGCTCTTGGAGTCCTTGGCGGCGCCGATCTTTGATCTTCTCAACAGACGACCTCGCAACTCGCCAAGAGTATAGGCGCCCTTCTAGCGCCAAGCTTCAGCCCGGTGACCTTTCGCCGCTTCTTTCCTCGAGGGTGGCCTCAGCTGCCACCCTCGCCTCCAATTCCTTCTGGCGGCCTGTAGCCGTGGCGGCGTCCTTTCCTCCTTGAGTGCTCCGCCATCGGATTCTCGCTGCAAGATCTTCCTCATAGTTGTCGAGGTTGATCTTCCGCTGCGCCACCACCTTCTGCAGCAGAGCTTCTCACCGCAAGCCTTTGCTGCTTTCGACCTCGCCTTTCCAGATGAAGGCCGGCGCTTCTCGCAAGCTGCTCCCGCCGCTCGCTATGTCCCGAGAGTTTTGTTGGCGCCCCGAGCTCTTTCGCTTTCTTCATGTCGCCCCCGCCGCGCTGAAGCGCCTCGACTCCAGCTTAGCTTGTCGGGCGCGTAGAGCGACAAGAGCTTCTTCAAGAATGCTGTCCTCCTCGACTCGCCATCGCTGCCGCTTACGGTCAACCAGCGACAGCTCAATGGAGGCGCAGCAGCCTCGTCAAGGTCTTCCCACGACGCCACATCCGGAGCGCGCTGCTCGGGGGATGGTGGGTCCGAGGCGATAATCGCGCGATCTAGGCTGCGTTCGCAGATCGCTTTTGGGCCCGCCCAACAGAGCTCGGCGCCGTATGGCTCCAGTTCGGCTCTCGCTGCTGTACTAGAGTAGGGTACCTAGTATCCCTAACTCGCACGGGCAATGAAGACTTCGCGCGGCTGGCCTAGTGACCGCCATTGTCCTCCGCCCTTTGGAGCCATTCAAGAACAAAAGTATTCAAGGCCCCGCAAGAGGAGCTTGCCGAAGGCCACTCAGTGGCACGGCGAAACAAGACCTCGCAAGAGGAGCTTGCCGGAAGGCTCGGTGAGCGACAAGCCCTGGTGCGGTAAGGCGCTTGTCACTGCAAGCAACTCTCTTCATCTCCGCCCAGCTCATCCACCAACGCTTCGCCATGGGGCCACCTGCACGCGTGTCGGGGTCTGTGCAACCAGCCGGGAGCAGCGATAAGCGGCGCCGACGAGCCTACCATCGTGGCAAACGGTGGTGCACTTGACGGTCCTCACAGATCGCTTAGGGCGACAGTGACGGCATTTATTGATCTTGTCCCTTGCCGCCGAGTTAGGTATATGCATCTGCACAATCGCATAAGTCGGTGTACCAACCATCGCTTTTACCATTTTTGTCCTCGCTCACGCTACACCGTGGTGACCCCTTGAGCCTATAAAAGGAGGCCCGTGCAACGAGAAAGGGTTCGCCCATTCGGTTCACTCGACTCATTCGAGACCACACTCACTCAAAGCTAGGTTTTGTAGCCCCATTGCTCCCTAGCAAGAACACAATACAATCAACCAAGCAAAGAGTAGGAGATTATCTCCTGAGAGCTCCGAGCTGGGTAAACTGCTCGTGTGCACCGCTCGACCGCTTTAGGCATTCTCCGCCTCCGAACCACAAGGGACTCGGTCCGCCAGTCCCATAGGTGTTCGTGGGTCACGGCCAGCTTCCCGACATAAGTTGTCATCGTGCAAGCAATAAAATTACTCTAAATATGCATGACTTATTAGTGCGGAGAAAATAAGCTTTGTACGTAACTTGTTGTGAAGCAATAAAAGTGACGGACTGCATAATAAAGGTCCATATACAAGGGCAATATAAAGTGACGCTTCTTTCAGATTAAGATTTTGTGCATCCAACCCTAAAAGCGCATGACAACCTCTCGCTCTCCGCAAGGGCCTATCTTTTACTTTATGTCTTTTACTTTTATGCAAGAGTCAAGGTGATCT
>JAHIAM010003686.1:0-30553 GCA_021605205.1 Aegilops longissima | reverse complement strand
GGGGGGACAGGAGGACCAAAGTTTCCGGGAAAAACATTTTCCGACCCCCGCCGGATGGGCCACCCTATTTTCCCGCAAAAACGTTTCCCCGTGCTGGGACCCCCGGACACCAATTTAAAAACGTTCCCCGCCGCCCCGACCCAGGAAGGGCCCTACTTATTGCACAAAAAATGAATACCCCCCTGCTAGTGGACCCACCATTGTGGGAGGCTGACTTGGGCCTACTAAGTTGGCGAGCGAGGGCTTTGTCAACTTAGTCAATATAATTCAATTTAGCTCCGGTGGTAATGATGTCCATCCAACGGCCATAGTGCTTCTTCAACCTGGTCTTCTTGCTCCAACCGCCCAAGCTTGGCCGTTTGCGTTCGCCTCTAGTGGCCGAGGATGCATGGAGGCCTCACCGCCCTACTACTCCGCCGGCGCCCGGTAT
Organism: Aegilops longissima; assembly: GCA_021605205.1. Classification (NCBI taxonomy): domain Eukaryota; kingdom Viridiplantae; phylum Streptophyta; class Magnoliopsida; order Poales; family Poaceae; genus Aegilops; species Aegilops longissima. The sequence continues at coordinate 30,123 of JAHIAM010003686.1, read as the reverse complement.
CCCTCTACTCACCCACACCGTGTTATTCTGGCGATGCATGGCTCTCACGCAAGCCGAACAGTGAACCTCGTACTCTCTCTCCGCTGGGCATCCACCGCATTCTTCCTCGCTCGCCGTCCCTTCCTAGGCTCTGCTGCCGTCACCGCCTTGGTGCTCTCTGTGGCGTGGTCAATGTGGTCAAGACCGACTTCCATCGGAAGAGATCGACGTGAGAGGCATAGTGGTCCATGGCTGTTGGGGAACGAGTAATTTCAAAAATTTCCTACGATCACGCAAGATCATGGTGATGCATAGCAACGAGATGAGTGTTGTCTACGCATCGTAGACCAGCAACGGAAGCGTTGCGCAACATAGAGGAAGTAGTCGCATTCTTCCCGATCCAACCGATCCAAGTACCGAACGTGACGGCACCTCCGAAGTTCTGCACACGCTCAGCTCGATGGACGCCCCTCGAACTCCGATCCAGCCAGTGTTGAGGAGAGTTTCACAAGACGACGGCGTGGTGCGATGATGATGTTCCACTCGCGCGAGGCTTCGCCTAAGCTCCGCAACGTATATTCGAGGTGTAGTTTGGTGGAAGGGGCACGACACGCTAAGGAACGATCTCAATGATCAACTTGTGTGTCATGGGTGCCCCTGCCCTCAGTATAAAGGAGGGAAGGGAGGGGCTGGCCGCCAAGGAGAGGTGCGCGGTGTCCTACTCTACTAGGAGTAGGATTCCCCCAAATCCTAGTCCAACTAGGTTTCCCAAGTGGGAAGGGAGAGAGAGAGGCCCTTCTCCTAGTCCTAATAGGACTAGGGAAGGGGAAGGTGCCAGCACTATGGCCCCTTTCTCTTTCCCACTAAGGCCCATCAAGGCCCATTGACTCCCGGAGGTTCCAGTAATCCCTGCATCTCGTAAAATTCCCAATTTCACGGAGTGATTCCGAGTCCAAACATAGGCTTCCAATATATCAATCTTTATGTCTCGACCATTTCGAGACTCCTCGTCATGTCCGTGATCTCATCCGGACTCAACAACCTTCGTACATCAATATCATATAAACTCATAATAACTCGCCATCGAACGTTGTGCGGACCTACGGGTTCGAGAACTATGTAGACATGACCGAGACACCTCTCCGTCAATAACCAATAGCGGACCTGGATGCCCATATTGGTCCTACATATTCTACTGAAGATCTTTATCGGTCGACCGCATAACAACATACGTTGTTCCTTTGTCATCGGTATAGTTACTTGCCCGAGATTCGATCGCTTCGGTATCCAATACCTAGTTCAATCTACATCGCAAGTCTCTTTTCGCTCCGTAATACATCATCTCACAACTAACACATTTAGTTGCAATGCTTGCAAGGCTTATGTGATGTGCATTACCGAGAGGGCCCAGAATACCTCTCCGACAATCGGAGTGACAAATCCTAATCTCAAATATGCCAACCCAACATGTACCTTCGAGACACCTGTAATGTACCTTTATAATCACCCATTCACGCAGGACGCTTGGTAGCACCCAAAGTGTTCCTCGGCAAACGGAGTTGCATAATCTCATAGTCATAGGAACATGTATAAGTCATGAAGAAAAGCACTAGCAACAAACTATACGATCAGGTGCTATGCTAATGGAATGGGTCATGTCAATCGATCATTCAACCAATGATGTGATCCCGTTAATCAAATAACAACTCCTTGTTCATGGTTAGGAAACATAACCATCTTTGATTAACGAGCTAGTCAAGTAGAGGCATACTAGTGACACTGTAGGTTTATGTATTCACACATGTATTATGTTTCGTTAATACAATTCTAGCATGAATAATAAACATTTATCATGATATAAGGAAATAAATAATAACATTATTATTGCCTCTAGGGCATATTTCCTTCAGCCTCCCACTTGCACTAGAGTCAATAATCTAGATTACAAGAATGATTCTAACACCCATGGAGTCTTGGTGCTGATCATGTTTTGCTCGTGGAAGAGGCTTAGTCAACGGTCTGCAACATTCAGATCCGTATGTATCTTGCATATCTCTATGTCTCCCACGGACCAAATCCGGATGGAGTTGAAGCGCTTTGATGTGCTTGGTTCTCTTGTGAAATCTGGATTCCTTTGCCAAGGCAATTGCACAGATTGTCACAAAAGATTTTCATTGGACCCGATACACTAGGTACAACACCTAGATCGGTTATGAACTCCTTCATCCGATTCCTTCATTAGCTGCTTCCAAGCAGCTATGTACTCAGCTTCACATGTAGATCCCAACGACGCTTTGTTTGGAACTGCACCAACCGACAGCTCCACCGCTTAATGTAAATACGTATCCGGTTTGCGATTTAGAATCGTCGGATCGTGTCAAAGCTTGCCGACGTAACTGCCATTTAGAGCTTTTGTCACCCCATAAATGAGAAACATATCCTTAGTCCTTTCAAGTACTTAAGGATGTTCTGACCCTGTCCAAAGGATCCACTCGATTACTTTGGTACCTCCTAAACTTAAGAAGGCACACATCAGGTCGGTACACAAGATTGCATACATGATAGAGCCTATGGTAAGCATAGGAACATCTTTCATTTTCTCTATCTTCCATGTGGTCGGGCATTGAGTCTTACTCAACTTCACACCTTGTAAACCGCAAGAACCCTTTCTTCGATCCATTTTGAACTTTTTCAAAACTTTATCAAGGTATGTGCTTTGTGAAAGTCCTATTAAGGCCTTGATCTATCTCTATAGATCTTAATGCCCAATATTAAGCAGCTTCACCGAGGTCTTTCATAAAAACTTTATTCAAGTATCCCTTTATGCTATCCAGAATTTATATCATTTCCCAATAATATGTCATCCACATATAATATCAAATGCTACAGCTCCCACTCACTTTCTTGTAAATACAGCTTTCCAAAAGTCTCAGAAAACCAAATGCTTTGATCACACTATCAAAACGCTTATTCCAACTCCGAGAGGCTTGCACCACCATAAATGGATCGCGGAGCTTGCACACTTTGTTAGCCCTTTGATCGACAAAACCTTCCGTTGCATCATATACAACTCTTCTTCCTAAATCCATTCAGAATGCAGTTTAACATCCATTTGCCAAATTTCATAATCATAAATGCGCAATTGCTAACATGATTGGACGGATTAAGCATCGCACGGTGAGAAGGTCTCATCGTAGTCAATCCCTTGAACTTGTCAAAACCTTTGCAACAAGTCGAGCTTTATAGACGAAATTACCACCCACGCCTTCTTCTTGAAGATCCATTTATTCTCAATTGTTGCCGATCATCGGGCAAGTCAACCAAAGTCCACACTTTGTTTCATACATGGATCCCATCTCGATTTCATGGCCTGCCATTTTGTGGAATCCTCACCATCGCTTCTTCATAGTTCGAGGTTCATCATGTTCCAAGAAATGACTTCCAAAATAGGATTACCGTTCACTGGGGATCTTCTCGTTGATCTAAAGTTCAGAAACTTGATCAAGTTTCATGATCATCATCATTAGCTTCCTCCCTATTTTGTAGGTGTCCGAAACTTTTTCGTGATACTATTTCCAATAAGGAGTAGATAAGTTATCTCATCAAGTTCTACTTTCCTCCCACTCACTTCTTTCGGAGAAACTCTTTCTCCAAAAAGTTTCCGAATTTAGCAACAAAAATCTTGCCTTCGGATCTGTGATAGAAGGTGTACCCAATCCTCCTTTGGGTATCCTATGAAGACACATTCGATTTGGGTTCGAGCTTATCAGTTGAAGCTTTTCACATAAGCATCGAGCCCCAAACTTTCGAAACGACAACTTTGGTTTCTTGCCAAACCACAGTCTCATAAGGCGCGCCTCAACGGATTTAGATGGTGCCCTATTTAAAGTGAATGTAGCCGCCTCTAAAGCATAACCCCAAAACGATAGCGGTAAATCAGTAAGAGACATCATAGATCGCACCATATCTAATAAAGTACGACATGACGCTCGACACACCATTACGCTGTGGTGTTCTGTATGAAGTTGCTAAACTATTCCGCATTGTTTCAAATGTAGGCCAAACTCAGAACTCAAATATTCTCCTCCACGATCAGATCAGAAACTTTATTTTCTTGTTACGATGATTTTCCACTTCACTCGAAATTCTTTGAACTTTTCAAATGTTTCAGACTTGTGTTTCATTAAGTAGATATACCCATATCTGCTCAAATCATCTCGTGAAGGTGAGAAAATAACGATATCCGCCATTTAGCCTCAACATTCATTGGACCACATACATCAGATGTATGATTTCCAATAAATCTGTTGCTTCTCCATAGTTCCGAGAACGGTGTTTTAGTCATCTTGCCCATAAGGCACGGTTCGCAAGTGCCAAGTGATTCATAATCAAGTGACTCCAAAAGTCCATCAAGATGGAGTTTCTTCATGCGCTTTACAATCGATATGACCTAAACGGCAAGTGCCACAAATAAGTTGCACCATCATTATCAACTCTGCATCTTTTGGTTTCAACATTATGAATATGTGTATCACTACTATCAAGATTAAGTAAAACAAACCATTCTTCAATGGTGCATGACCATAAAAGATATTATTCATATAAATAGAACAACCATTATTCTCGATTTAATGAATAACCGCCTCGCATCAAACAAGATCCAGATATAATGTTCATGCTCAACGGTACTAAATAACAATTATTTAGGTCTAATACTAACTCAAGGTAGATGTAGAGGTAGCGGCATCGCGATCACATCGACTTTGGAACCATTTCCCACGCGCATTGTCACCTCGCCCTAGCCAATCTTCGCTAATCCGAGCCTGCTTCGAGTTGCAAATATTAGCAATGTAACCAGATTAAATACCAGTGCTCATGCAGTATTAGTAAGGTACACATCAATAACATGTATATCACATATACCTTTGTTAACCTTGCCATCCTTCTTATCCGCCAAATACTTGGGGCAGTTCCGCTCAAAGGACCAGTCGCTTGCAATAGAAGCACTCGCCAGGTTTAGGACCAGACTTGGTTTCTTCTCTTGATCGCAACTTGCTTGCCGCTTTTTTGAAGTTTCCTTTCTTTCCTTTGCCCTTTTCTTGAAACTAGTGGTTTTGTTAACCATCAACACTTGATGCTCCTTTTTTTCTACCTCTGCTTTCAAAGATCGCCAAGAGCTCGGCATTGTTTTGGTCATCCCTTGCATATTATAGTTCATCACGAAGCTCTTGTAGCTTGGTGGCGTGATTGGAGAATTCTGTCAATGACGCAATCATCCGGAAGATTAACTCCAGCTTGAATCAAGTGATTGTTATATCCGACATTCGAGTATATGCTCACCGACTAACTGTTCCTCCATCTTACAGCTATAGAACTTATTGAGACTTCATATCTCTCAATCCGCATTCGCTTGAATATTAACTTCAACTCGAACATCTCATATGCTCCATGGTGTTCAAAACGACGTTGAAGTCCCGGTTCTAAGCCGTAGCATGGCACACGAACTATAGAGTAGTCATCAGCTTTGCTTTGCCAGACGCTCACAACTTCGGCGCAGCCCTTGCATCAGGCCCGGCACCTAACGGTGCTTCCAGGATTAATTCTTCCGTGCAGCAATAAGGATAATCCTCGTTACGGACCAATTCCGTAATTGCTGCCATCATCTTTCAACTTTGCTTTCTCAAGGAACGATTAAAATTCAACGAACAACAAGACGAGCCATCTATCTACACATCATAGACAAGCAAGATACTATCGTACTAAGTTCATGATAAATTTAAGTTCAATTAATCATATTACTTAAGAACTCCCACTTAGAAAAATATCCTTCAATTTCTAAGTGATTACGTGATCCATATCAACTACACCATGACCGATCATCACGGATGGAGTAGTTTCAATGGTGAACATCAATATGTTGATCATATCTACTATATGATTCACGCCGACCTTCGGTCTCCGTGTTCCGAGGTCATATCTTATATGCATAGCTCGTCAAGTATAACCTGAGTATTCGCTGGTGCAACTGTTTTGCACCCGTGTATTTGAACGAGAGCCTATCACACCCGATCATCACGTGGTGTCTCAGACGAAGAACTTTCGCAACGGTGCATACTCAGGGAGAACACTCTTGATAATTTAGTAAGGGATCATCTTATAATGCTACCGCCAATCAAAGCAAAATAAGATGCATAAAGGATTAACATCACATGCAATCAATATAAGTGATATGATATGGCCATCATCATCTTGTGCTTGTGATTCCATCTCAAGCACCGCCATGATCACCATCGCCACCGCGCGACACCTTGATCTCCATCGTAGCATCGTTGTCGCCTCGCCAATCTTATGCTTCTACGACTATCGCTACCGCTTAGTGATAAAGTAAAGCATTACAGGCATTGCATTTCATACAATAAAGCGACAACCATATGGCTCCGCCAGTTCGATAACTTCGTTACAAAACATGATCATCTCATACAATAAAATTCAGCATCATGTCTTGACCATATCACATCACAACATGCCCTGCAAAAACAAGTTAGACGCCTCTACTTTGTTGTTGCAAATTTTACGTGGCTGCTACGGGCTGAGCAAGAACCGTTTACCTACGATCAAAACCACAACGATATTTCCAAATAGACTCCGCTTTAACCTTCTCAAGGACCGGCGAGCCACACTCGATTCAACTAAAGTGAGAGAGACGACACCCCGGTCACCTTTAAGCAACGAGTGCTCGAGCGGTGAAACCAGTCTGTGAAGCGTACGCTGTAATGTCGGTCCGGCCGCTTCATCTCACAATACCGCTGAACCAAAGTATGACATGCGGTAGGCGTATGACTTGTATCGCCCACAACTCACTTGTGTTCTACTGCACATGACATCAACGCATAAACCAGGCTCGATACCACTGTTGGGGAACGAGTAATTTCAAAAATTTCCACGATCACGCAAGATCATGGTGATGCATAGCAACGAGATGAGAGTGTTGTCACGCACTCAGAGACCAGCAACGGAAGCGTTGACGAACGAGAGGAAGTAGTCGATTTCTTCCCGATCCAACCGATCCAAGTACCGAACGACGGCACCTCCGAAGTTCTGCACACGCTCAGCTCGATGACGCCCCTCAACTCCGATCCAGCCGAAAGTGTTGAGGGAGAGTTTCACAAGACGACGGGCAGGACGATGATGATGTTCCACCGCAGGGTTTCACTTAAGCTCCGCAACGTATATTCGAGGTGTAGTTTGGTGGAAGGGGCACCGACACGGCTAAGGAACGATCTCAATGATCAACTTGTGTGTCATGGGGTGCCCCCCCAGATATAAAGGAGGGAAGGGGGGGCCACGGCCAAGGAGAGGTGCGCCAGGTGTCCTACTCCTACTAGGAGTAGGATTCCCCAAATCCTAGTCCAACTAGGTTTCCCGGGAAGGGAGAGAGAGGGGCGCCTTCTCCTAGTCCCAATAGGACTAGGAAGGGGGAAGGTGCGCCAGCACTATGGCCCCTTTTCTTTCCCACTAAGGCCCATCAAGGCCCATTGACCCCGGAGGTTCCGAATCCCTGCATCTGCAAAATTCCCAATTTCACCCGGAGGATTCCGAGTCCAAACATAGGCTTCCAATATATCAATCTTTATGTCTCGACCATTTCGAGACTCCTCGCCATGTCCGTGATCTCATCCGGACTCAACAACCTTCGTACATCAATATCATATAAACTCATAATAACTGCCATCGAAACGTTGTTGCGGATTCTACGGGTTCGAGAACTATGTAGACATGACCGAGACACCTCTTCGTCAATAACCAATAGCGGACCTGGATGCCCATATTGGCTCCTACATATTCTACGAAGATCTTTATCGGTCGATCGATAACAACATACGTTGTTCCCTTTGTCATCGGTAGTTACTTGCCCGAGATTCGATCGCGTATCCAATACCTAGTTCAATCTCGCATCGGCAAGTCTTTTCTCGCTCCGTAATACATCATCTCACAACTAACACATTTAGTTGCAATGCTTGCAAGGCTTATGTGATTGCATTACCAGAGGGCCAAGATACCTCTCCGACAATCGGAGGACAAACCTAATCTCAAATATGCCAACCCAACATGTACCTTCGGAGACACCGTAATGTACCTTTATAATCACCCAAATGCTAGACGCTTGGTAGCACCAAAGTGTTCCTGCAAACGGGAGTTGCATAATCTCATAGTCATAGGAACATGTATAAGTCATGAAGAAAAAGCACTAGCAACAAACTATACGATCAGTGCTATGCTAATGGAATGGGTCATGTCAATCGATCATTCAACCAATGATGTGATCCCGTTAATCAAATAACAACTCCTTGTTCATGGTTAGGAAACATAACCATCTTTGATTAACGAGCTAGTCAAGTAGAGGCATACTAGTGACATCGAGGTTTATGTATTCACACATGTATTATGTTTTAATACAATTCTAGCATGAATAATAAACATTTATCATGATATAAGGAAATAAAAAAACTTATTATTCTTAGGGCATATTTCCTTCGCCAGCCCGTTTTTTTTGTGGTTTGCCGAAGTCGCTTTTGTGCCTGCTTGCAAACTTTCAAGACGGGAGAGCTTATTCTTTGGGCCGAGAAAATGGCCCATCAAGAATGAGAAATCGGACATTTTTAAAACACATCAAACCGCTATTAGTTTCAAATTCTTTTTTCATTTCAGATTTTAAATTACATTAATTTTTATGCATGGAGAATTTGTTGATTTTATATTGATATATATTTATTTTAAAATCAGTTTGAATGTGATTCAAATTTCGGATTAAAAACAGTTCTGACCAAGACCGAAATATGCAAAATTTCAGATAATTTTTTAACCGTGGCCACAATATGGGCTGTAATGCTAACAAAAGAATATGGGCTCCGTAAAAACCTTAAGAATTAGCAAATGGCTGTAAATTATTAGAAATAATGGCGTATGGGTGTATGTCTGTTTTCACAGATTTGAGGCTTTCCTAAAAAGGTTGACGACAAGCAAAGGATCTGGATGGCCATCCAACGCTGCCATGCTTCTTCAATATCCTGCTTTTCCTGCTCCAAGCCAAACAAGCGCCATGGACTGCTCGCTTCCTCCTCCTGCATGGGTCGGCTCTCTGCCAGAGGCCTCACCGCCCATGCAGATTCCCATCACTGGCCTAGCCATCCCTCTACTCACCCACACTCGCTGTTATTCTCCCGATGACGGCAGATTTAACCAAGAAACCTCAGACAACAGATTCTCCGCTGGGAAACAACTGCCGAAGTCTTCCCCGCCTCGTGTCGCTCCTTCCTAGGCCTCGCCGTCTCCACCGCCTGGTGTTTCTGCGTGCATGGTCAACATGGTCAACTAATCGACATGCATCCAAGTGGATTATACGTGAGAGGCCGACGGCTAGGGTCCACGCCGCACGCAAGGAAATGCCTCCTTATTACGCCAGAAATAAAGATTCCTCCACCGACAGCTCGGACCCACCAGCCTATATCTTCGCACACAAGGAAGTGCCTCCTTATTACGCACAAAGAAAATGAATACTCCCCGTTAGATGGGACCCAAAGATAGTGGCAGGTGACTTGTGGGCCTACTAGTTGACGGGATGGAGGGCTTTGTCAACTTAGTCAATATGCACGATTCTAGCTCCAAAGGACTCGTGATGATGTCCATCCAACGACAGAGTGCTTCTTCAACCTCCGGTCTTCTTGCTCCACCGCCAAACCAGGCCGGTCGTGCTCGCCCTCCCGCCTCCCGTGGGTCGGGTCAGATGCGGCGGAGGCCTCACCGCCTCTACTACTCCTACCGCGCCGTGCCATCCTCTACTCACCCACACCCCTTGTTATTCTCAAGGGCGATGGCAGCCTCACACCGCAGTCAACTCTGGAACCTCGTATCTTCACGCCAGTAGGCATCTACGCCGCATCTTCCCGCTCGGTCGCCCCTTCCTAGGCCTCGCCGCCGCCCACCGCCTTTGGTGCTCTTGGCAAAGATGGTCAACGTGGTCAAGGAACGGCTTCAATCGGACGTGGATCTGACATGGAGAGGCCGACAAAGCGGGTCCACGGCGCAAAGAAGGAAGTGCCTCCTATTACGCGCAAAACATTTATTCCTCCACCGACAAAGATGGACCCACCGGACAAGGCCACCAGATGAAGCGAAAAAATGTTTGCCCTCGATCACTGGGACCCACCAGCTACATCTTCGCATGCAAGGAAGTGCGTCCGGAAAAACAAACAAAACGATTCGCCGATCGCCTGGGACCCACCACTACATCTTCGCAGAAGGAAGTGCTCGACACCGGACCCACCTGGTCGAAGCGCACGTAGCGTTGTCATTCGGTCGCGAACGTGTACGCATATATATACCGTGGATGTAGAGCGCCGCATGTGTCAGTAGAGGCGCCGCACGTAGCATGTACACGCACGCATAGCCGCCGGGTGCAAGAAAGAAAATACGGCCACGATGTGTACATACGGCGGGTCTCGAACGCCTACTCGGCATACGTACGCCGTGGCTCGTGTACACGACTGGTCCGAACGGAGAAACAGCGCCGCTGCCGTGTTCATGGGGAGGCAACGGAATGTGTCGGTTCATGGGGCGCAACGGAATGCGCCGTGTTCATCGGGAGGCAACGGAATGTGGGAGCCAACCGGCTGGGTCGGAACGGAATGCGTGGTCGGTTCATCGGAGGGCTTGGACGGAACAGACGATGGAAACGAGGCCCGCTGCATCGCAAGAACGGCGAAACGGACCTCCTACGGTTGAAACGGGGTCCCGTTGATCGGGAGTGGGTGGTGTACCGCAAAACGGATTTAAACGGACCTCCTACGGTCGAAACGGGGTCATGTTGATCGGGAGGGTGTGGCGATCGCAAAATGGACGAAACGGACCTCCTACGGCGAAACGGGGTCCTGTTCATTTGGAGGTGTGGCATACGCAAAAGGGACTCCACGGATACTATTCATCTCCACCGCGACCCCTCCACCTCCACGGCTCCTATTCATCCAAATTTCCACGGGCTCCCCTCGTCATCCAACCTCCACGGCCCTTCATCCAAATCCACCGCCACCCACCGGCCACGTCAACCACCCTCCACCGTACCGCTTATCCACCCTCCAAACCAGTGGTCCGTCAACCACCCTCCACGGGCACCCTCCACCGCTCATCGTCATCCAGCCCTCCACACCACGGTGTCCTGTCATCCACCCTCCACGGGCACCCTCCACCGCCACCGCTCATCCACCCTCCACACCACGGGGTCCTTCATCCACCCCTCCACGGGCACCCTCACCGCTTACGCTCATCCACCTCCACCACACCACGGGTCCCGTCATCCGAGGCAATGCCACCCCCGCTCATCTAAACCCCCCAACGCCATCTTCGACGGTCGCAAGGAGAAGGGCGAATCGCCGATCGGGTTCGCAATCCACATCGATCGCCGGGTTCAATGATGCGAGTCTGCAGCGGCAATCCCGGGTTCGAGAGCCGCTCGGGGGTAGAGCAATGCCCGACACACGTGACGAGGGAGAAACCGGATCGCCGCCCCGACCTCCCACCGAATGGAACTCCCAAATTTTCCCCCTCGCTTCTACCACGGTTTTTTCCCATGGACGGCCCAAAGAATGTCATGAGCGCGTCCGCCCCCTTAAAAGCCCATTTTTCCCATGATTTTTGTCATAGAAGTAGGAGCCCCCACATCTATGATGAAATTTTTGTCACAATTATCGCATAGAAGTGTCATAGTATGATGTAAAAAAATTTGTTCGCCCAAAATGTCAGGATGTTCTTTTTTTTGTGATTATTTAACCAAGACTTTTTTTTATCTCCTTAGTTACAGCCATAACAAACTATCCCTATTTTACCAAGGGAAGGGTGTGTCTAGAAAGGCTTCAAACCTTAGCATAAAATCAATGACATAGGACTTAGATAAGAATACTTAGAGCACATCTAGATGGTTTTAGCAAAATTAAAGATCGTGGATACCTTCCTCTTTAGTTTTTAGTCGTGAATGCATCTCTCTCGTAATGAAACTTCCTAATTTTCGGGAAATTTCTACGGCAACGATATGGAAAGGAAGGACTAGTAATTCAACTTTTTAAAACCAGCAACCAAATCAACAAAATAATCGAGTATCCTAAATGCCCCGATCAAATACGCAGAGATGTATCACAAAGTAGTTTTGTACATAAGTTGCACCACTTATTTGGCATTGAGAACATCAAATGTATGTACTATATTAAATTTTAGGTTGAAGAAAGGAGAAAACGAGAAAGAAAGGGGATCAATGTTACATTCCTAATATGGTGATTATCTATAAACTATTGATCTTGGATCATGTATGCAATTATTTTTGTAAGCTGGTAAACTTTAGTAGGTAATAGACCAAAGTCCTTCTTTCTAAAATCTATACTATTATCATCAATTTGCAAAGATAGCTTGTTTTTCTATGTCCGGTGTTCATTATATGTCCTAGAAGCCTATAATTTCACAAAAGAGAGCACAATTTTGATACATAGATTAGATCTATGGTTCTATGGTTTTAAATGCATACCATGTAATCTAATCACACTATTTGTACATTCGGAACTCAAGTTGCCATTGTGCAATACAAGTTCATAAAAGAATTAAACGACAAAGAATAACGACATCAATTTGATTGGACCGGTGAACTTTCAAGACTTCGGCATGAGAATGAGACCATGCTCCTGGCCATCGCTATTCATATGATGCAGGAGGATGCCTTTATATTTAATGGGAGACCGTGGATCACACTAAAAGATGTGGAGCATATAATGTGCCTGCCTCCATGGGGAAGAATCACCTCTTCAAATCACAACGATATTTGACTTGAAGGAACCGAAGACCCCTAATGACACAAAAGTAATTTGAAAGGATTGTGGAAGATGAAAGGGAAAACACCTAATTTTCCACCATTTGTCTTGTACACTAAGGAAAATATTAGCAAACACAAAGAGGGGAAACAGATACCTTGGGATTGTTAGAAACGTTGAGACAATAAAGACACCAATTTTTCTTACATTGACCATCTTATGGCTAAGGCCAGAAATTTGTAAACTGGAGCAAATCTAGAGGGCAACCTACCACCGCAAGTAAAAATGATTATTAACATACCATACATTTAATTTTATGGAAAAGTTATTTTTGTTTAATGCGATGGTACTACGAGAAGTGGAGGGTAAAATTGACTCACCATCTCGTATGCAAAGGTTAAGGCCCGATCCAAAACGGAGTGAAGAAGGCATGGGTTGACAACATAATCAACAAAAATTATAAGGGTTGAGACGAAAGTTTAGTACTGTGCCCCGGATTATCTACCATATGTTTTGAATGGTACTAACGACACTAACATACAAGATGTCGATGACCGATGCCCTTTCAATCCGCCACTAGTTGGGACACCTCAAACCAAAGACAGGTAAATGATGAACATCAAAATATATATTGTAACTTTGCAAGTACAATCAAGTCATATGCTTCTAACCCTTGTAATTTGGGATAAGGCACCTGGGCCGGTATTTTGATTTGGAAGTTCCCAGGGGGAAGCCCCAAAAACAATTTGATAGGATGAGCACCCTTGAAAAAATGGACGAGTGCCTTAGGGCACACTGTGAACGGGACACGGACAACCCTCACGAATCAAAAGTATACCATTATGAGTTTCTATAAATATTTTTACTATCAATACTCCACACTAACACATTTTTTAAAGAACCACCGCTATGGAATATTTGATGTTGATCGCCGGAGTAGAGGACATACATATCTGACTGGGAGTACCAAGGACCCAATGGAGGTCCAGAGAAACTACCACCAAAAAAAACAAAAAAGACACGGAGGTCATTGCCAAAGGCATTTTGCTAAGGAATACAAAAGATAACATGGATGCCCCCATGAAGAACGGTGAAGGTTTGCAGCCTGCCCTAGTTTGCAATTGCGAAGATTCAAAACCACCACAAGCCTTGAAGCTTTATGGTGATACAATTTAACATCTAATTGATTTTGTTTTAAGAATGCAGATTCAGAGCTAACATATGATCTTCCATGTTCGGATGAAGAAAACAGAACTGCTGAGCTTGCAAGGAGAGTCTCAAGAATGGTTCAATTTTATAAAGAGTTGGATGCTTCGAGGTGCTCGAAGTTTGGATTCGCAAAGATTCCAAAGCCACCACAAGCCTTGAAGCTTTGGGTGATGCACATTTTAGCTTAACCGGTTTTGTTTTTTATTTCACCGGATTGCAAGCTAACAAGTGCTTTATTTAATCAAGGATCCTCTAATTTGAGGCACAATGAGTGTGGAAAGGCTGAAGAAAGAAGAGATCAAGATGATGGTTCGATTGAGGGGGTGGAGAGGCGGTACAAAAGCAAACATCGGTCGCCCTAAGGCAATAAGGGGAAGAGACCCATATCTTCCCATTGATGAGGACAACTATGATGATTCTTTAGCAAAGCAAACAAAGATAGTGTGGTAGATTCCATGCTACAAACTCGCATTTAGCATCCGAAAGAGTGGCATCTTATTTGAATGAAGATTAGGTTCCGTATGATAGTGATAAGAAGAGAAAGAAAATAGGACTCCATCGAGTCTACCAACGATTCCAAGGACACAAAGAATACAAAGAGGAAAACCCAAGCATTTTTGAAGATACAAAAAAGCTTGAGGTCGAGACCATTTGACACGCTTTGGCTGTAATTACGGGGTCAAATTTTCAACACCTCGATCTTGATAAACAATTGGTGGTAATTGATGACATTGTTTCACATTAACATTTGCCATGCCTCACCATGACAGATGGAGTTTTAGATGACAAATGGTTGGGTGACGGCAAGATATTTGCCAAATTATTTTATCAATTTTCTTTTACGAAATTAATTGAATTTTGTTTTGTTGGTTGATGTGATTCAGATCATGCGCCATGATCATCCTAAGGACATAAGGGACGGCAACAGTTTACATTGAGAGGGTGGTCGGCCGCTATGCTCGAAAGAGATGGTAAGGTAGAGAACGCCACGATGTCGCTTTGGGCAGTCATGGAACAACAAAAGGATACAACTACCTCGAATGATCCGTACCATCTAACCATGACATAAACACATTTATTTTGTAATCATTATGCATGTTGATGTAATCATCTTTGTTTCCGTGTTTTTATCACTTAACATGGAACACCCACCGGTACTTTGTGGTCGGAAACCCGAAGGACGGAGATTCGGATTCTTGATTCACTTTTCAGCACGTAGTAACATAAGTGGTTCACGTGAGATTTTAAACATCTTTCAATATAACACAAGATTTAGCATCATACCTAACCATGAACCGAGCAACTTCTCAACAATGGACTTTGGCGATAATGGGGGAAGCACATCTAAGAGCATCGCCAAATCATGGACCACAAAGCCATGCATGGCAAGACATTAATCCCAATGGATAGTAAAGCATGTTCCCCAAGACAAGATGACAAGTCAAACAAGATTATTTAAATATGTTTTTCATTGTTAATATGAAATGGTGCTAACAAATTAATTGTTGTAGTTCTTCTTGTGCACTCTACATGCAAGAACATCGAATTTTTATGGAGAAGATCTTACGCGCTATCACCAAGACGAGAGTAACACCTAAAATTCTTCAATTTTGTAAACATATGGAACGATATAACATATCCTCCCATGCAGGCATACATTGACAATTATAGAAGAGAGCCCGTTGTCCTTCTTAATTCCCCCTACAACAAATTGAAGTCCATGAAAAGGTGAAGATGTACAATGCTAGCCTATCGGATGCACGCATTGAAGATCATGAAGATAAGCTAGTCCAGTTGATTCTTAGATCTAGAGTGTACACTTGGTTATGAAGCGGTAGAGTAGGGTGGGTTTGGTTTTAGGTTCAAGAAGGTTTCTAGCCATGTTCATAGTCCAAAAGGATTAATCAAGTCGTAATATTTCACAAGATCGTTCCAAATACTATTCTTAAAATAAATTTGGTCTATGGGAGATGTAACATATATTTTTTTTACAACCGAACTTTTGAAGCTTAGGAAGGTTAACTGAATTTTAAATTTATTTTTAAGTGTCGTTGAGTCGGACAAGATTCGTAAAATTACATCGCTAGTTAGAAGTTTCAAAAAATTAACATCGCTAGTTAGAAGTTTCAAATTTTTTAACATCGCAGTTAGAAGTTTTAAAAATTTCAGCGAAGTGCTGAAATATTTTGGCCGAATTCGGAGGCTGAAATATTTTGGGAAAGGCAAATTTACAGGAGTGCTGAAATGAATGAAGTTCATTATTTCATCAAATTCACCGTGAAAACCATGGTGTCATGCCATCTTGAGCAGCACCGCATGATTCAAAGGTTATTAACAAAATTTGGTCTCATGACACGAGGAAAAAGGTATGAGCATGAGCATGCAAGATTGATGGGCAATAAAATAGCTTCACAAGAGAGTAAAATTTCACAAATAATTGGGACAGGCTCACAAGCCGTTGGAGTCCCGCTTGCTTCTCATGTTCACATTTCAAATGGGCTCATCCCATTATAATAGGCCGATAAGAAAGTTAAAAGCCCAAACGCTTACGGTTGAGATTATCGATCTAAACTTGCTAAAAAAAAAAATAAAAAACTAGCTAAAAAACATTACCGATCTAAAACACCTCCAGATCCCAAATTCAATATTTGATCGGTTGTTAGAGAACCTATAAATATGAAGCTTTTCACGGCATAGATCGATACTTCCACCCCACGCCCCATACCTAGCCTTCCATGACTAACCATTACCACCGACGCCCAAAATAGCTCCTGTTCGGTGACATCGGAGAAGCCGCAAGTAAAAGATGAAAGCGAACGGAAATGGAGGTCACCATCGAGAAATCCTTCAACATCAAGATCCTTGTATTTCAGATACTCCTCCTTCCCAAGTTGCATGCAATCTCATTATACAAGGGATAGGGTGTGTCTAGAAAGAAAAGAAAAAAAAAAAATTAATTTACTAAAATCAATGACAAAAACTTAGATAAATACTTAGAGCACATCTAGATGTGCTTTAAAACTTAGGAGATCATGAATGCCTTCATTTTAGTCGTGAATGCCTCTCATTGTAAAAACTTTGCAATTTTCGGGGGAAAGTTCTACGCAACGATATGGGAAGGAAGGACTAGTAAATGGTGGAGCAACCGAGGGCAACTTAGCACCCGGGAAGTAATACAATCATTATTAACATACCATGCATTTAATTTTATGGAAAATTTTCTAAGTTGTTTTTTTGTAATGCATGGTACTACGAGAAGTGGAGGGCACCAAACTATACCATCTCTTATGCATCAAGGTTAAGGACCTGATCCAAAACTACCACGAGGCCGCTTTGGAAATTGGAACAACAAAAGGAGACAACTACCAATGATCCGTACCATCTAACCATGAAATAAACACATTTATTTTTCTAATTATTTGCATGTTGATGTAATCATCTTTGTTTCCGTGTTTTTCTACCTATGAACATGGCAACACCCACCGGTTCCTTGTGGTTTAACCCCTTAGAGGGAGATTCAGATTCTTGATTCACTTTTCAGCTACATAGTAAGCAAAAGTGGTTCATGAGATTTTAAACGCCTTTCAATATAACACAGCATTTAGCATCATACCTAACCTTGAACCATGAGCAACTTCTCATACCATGGACTTTGGCACATACGGGGTGGAAGCACATCCGAGAGCATCGCAATCAATGGACCACAAAGCCATGCATGGCAAGACAAATGACCCAATGGACAATAAAGCATGTTCGCAAGACAAGATGACAAGTTAGTCAACAATATTAGCTTCTAAATAGGTTTTTCATTGTTAATACGGAAATGGTGCAAAATTAATTGTTTAGTTCTTCTTCGCACTCTACATGTCAAGAACATGAATTCTTTACGGAGAAGATCTTACGCTATGCTATAACCAAGACGAGAGTAACACCTAAAATTCTTAATTTTGTAAACATATGGAACGATACTAACATATCCTCCCATGCAGGCATACATTGACAATTATAGAAGAGAGCTGCCTGTCCTTCTTAATTCGCCCTACAACAAATTGAAGTCCATGAAAATAAGACGAAATGCTAGCCTATCGGATGCAATGCGATTGAAGATCATGAAGATGCAACCAAGTCCATCGCTGGTTGATTCTAGATCCGAGGTACACTTGGTTATGAAGCGTAGAGTAGGGGTGGTTTGGTTTTAGTCCCAAGAAGGTTTCCTAATGTTCATAGTCCAGGGGATTAACGTTGTAATATTTCACAAGATGGTTCCAAATACTATTTTAAAATAAATTTGGTCTGCATGGGAGACGCAAACATATATTTTCTTTTTACAACCGATCTTTGAAGCTTAGGAAGGTTAATGAATTTTAAATTTATATGGAAGTGTCGGGAGTCCGGACAAGATTCGAAAATTACATCGCTAGTTAGAAGTTTCAGAATTTTTTAACATCGCTAGTTGGAAGTTTTAGAATTTTTTAACATCGCTAGTTAGAAGTTTCGAAAAAATCAAAGTGCTGAAATATTTTGGCATCGCTAGTTAGAAGTTTCAGAATTTTTAACATCGCTAGTTAGAAGTTTCGAAAATTTCAGAAAGGGAAATATTTTAATAAAATATGAGGTGAAATATTTTGGCTGAAGGCAATTATTGCGGAGTGCTGAAATGAATGAAGTTCAGTTATTTCATCAAATCTCACCAAAGTGAAACCATGGTGTCGTGCCATCTTGAGCAGCACCGCATATGATTCAAGATATTAACAAAATTTGGTCTCACATATACGAGGAAAAAGGTATGAGCATGAGCATGCAAGATCGGATGGGCAAAAAATAGCTTCACAAGAGAGTAAAATATTCCGTGAAGACTCAATCTTAGTTGACTTTAGACCCAGCATCCTAAAAGAGGTCCAAGGAACTACTTATAACCAATAATAAAAGGTCCAGCTTTGGCTGATTTTCAAAGAAACGGAACGATATCTTTTGATGATCGTGATTTCGTGGGACCACATGTTGTTACCAACTTACCTTGGTTTTTTAAACCATAACTTACCTTTGCTAAACTCTCCACACACACCCCCTAATATTCAACGTGGGTCCCTCCTTGATTTCCTCCAACCAAAGAAATCTATACGTAGATATATGCCTGGTTGTTATGATCCCTATAAATAGGGATCCTTTGAAACCTCAGATCATAGTTCGCCCTTCAAGCTCCCAAAAGCAAGATGTATGACGGAGCAACCCAGAATCCAGAAGACCGAACGACGGAGCCAAACATGAATCCTCCGTAACCCCCACCATCTCAGCGCTATTTTTCGTGCACGATCTTCCTCCCATGATTTTTGCTGACCCCACCCTGTTTGCATATTCATGTAACTCAGACGCTTTTAAACAAACTAAGTTGGGGGGTTAGGGAGGGTGCTAGGATTTTTTCCTACCAGATTGGTAGTTCATTGATTAATTCCGCTAAATCTTAGGCCTCGTCTTGTCGATGCTAATTAGTGCAGGGCTTTTTTTTTTTTCCTTCCAGACGAAGTTATGGAAGGCATCGATGGCCCATGTTTTAATTCCATACTACACCATGATTAGCTTTAGAGTTGAGGAGACCACGGTTGATAGTTTTTTATTTTCCAATCTTTATTTTATTTCAGATAAGTGCCTTGCAATGGAGATTACCTTAGATGACCGCTCAAACGTAACCAAGCTGAATCACATGATAGTATTTGCACATACATGGAACTCAGCATTTGTACCTCATGCAAGAGCGTTAGCACAATTTTATGTTGGTATATATGTGTATTCGTCGATGAGTGTTTAAATTGTATACCATGCTGAATCTAATCACACTTGCACATCCATTGAACCTAGGATGCTTCTTTCCGCCATAGAGGAGTTCATAAACGGATTAAACACGCAGCAAAATGTAATCCATTGATAGGCGGTGGCTTTTCAAGACCCTGATAAAATTAGACGTAAAGGGCCCCATCCAATTCTTGATGTAAAGGATTTTTAAAGGAGACCGTAATACACCAAATTACTTAAAGATGCCACCAGGGAAGAAAACCACCAAATCTTGATGTAAATGGATTTTGGAAAAAGAAGAGTAATGAAAAAATAATTTGGATTGTAGAAATGAGCAAAACACCAAATTTTGCGTCCTTTTCTTGACACCTTGGAAATTGTATGGGAACAAAGAGGGTATGGTAACAAATAATTATTGTTAAAACATTAACATAAGGGCACAAATTTTGGAACTGCTTTGTTTTATGGACAGCTGAAGAATTTTGAAATGGTAGGCAATTTAGAGGGAAATTAAACCGGGTGAATTCGAGAGACAAAGTTACCTAAATCATTAATAAACCGGGAAGTTTGTAAATGTTTTGTTGTCAACATGGTACTACAAATTCAAACACCAAGGGCCTAGCATTGTTGAACGGTTAAGGCCTATCCAAAGACGAGGAAAGGCAAAAAGGTTACCATAACCAAAAATTACTCGGGATTAAGGTAAAATTCAACATTGGGATATGTCAACTATTTTCAAATCTATAAGACCTAAATTGCAGATTTGAGGCCGATGAGGCCTTCCACCAAAGGAGTACCCCAAAAAAAATAAGGCCTAAACGAGTTACATCAGGCCAAAATAATTGAACATTAACTAGTATGAAGTTATATGATTCTAATTTTCAAAGTTCAAAACTGCACTATTAGATTTTAAGAAGGCCTGCAAAACCGATGGAACAAAACCATGGAGGCACCCTTAAAAAAATGGATGAGTGCCAAGGCCATTGCAAAATGACAAGCTCACGGAGGTATAAAAATTGAACATAAGCCAGAATTATGAGATTAGTTAATAATTAAATTTCGGTAAAGTTTTTTCAATTTAGTTTACTTGAAAACACCCGCTCATGTATTTTTTGAAAAGGATGAATATTTCCGGGTGGAGGCTCCTATTGAGGGCATTCACACCCAATGGAGGTCTTGAGAATCCGAGCAAGAATTGGGAAACAAAAGGATGTCACGATGATGTAAGATTTAGGGGATAAAAGATCAGGGCCCCCATGAAGAACCTTGATGAAATTTTGACACGAAATTAATTAGAAACAATCATTGGGTTTTAAAAAAAGTGTTTCCAATTGATGAAGATTGAAAGAGGAGAAAAAAAACAGATCCGGTGTTCAAAGTTTTGAAAGAGGGGAAATCCGGGCTCCTAGTTTTAAAAAAGCATTCCAAACCACCACAAGTTGAAGATTTTTGGCCAACCATAATTACAAAATCTAAAAACATTTATTTTTGATAAAATGTCAAATAAAGCATTTCAAGGCTACATAGAGATCCCAAGAGGTTCCTATGATGACACCATGATGAATCCTTTCAAAACAAACAAGTGTATGGTTGAATGCGACCAAATCATGGGGGTAAAAGAAAAGGGGGGCAATTATTTAAGAATGACGGTAGTTTGAGAATGAAGAAAAAAAGGAAAAACAAACCCACAAACAAATGATTGAGGAAACAAAAAAGAGGAAAATGGCCTGCAACTTAAAAAACAAGTTCCCGAAACCCGAGGGAAGAGACGTGGTTCACAATTTTCCCACCGATAACCTAAAATCGTGAAAAACAAATGATTTATTGATGAATTGTCGGGTTTCAAACTTTGCAATGCCTCACCCAAAAGATGAATCAAAGATGGCGATGGTTGGGTGGCAAAAGATAGTATTTCACAAATTAGTTTTGAAGTTTATTTTTGTCAAACAAAATTGATTTTGTTGTAGGTGGTTGAGCTGATATTCGATAAACCAATTGACACAAGGGACCCAACTATTTACATTGAAGGGTTCCCGCTAAGCTCAAAAATTAGGAAGAGGAGGCTATGGGGCTTGTGATTCCCAACAAAAAGGACCACCACCAAACATGATATGGAGCAGGAGAACAGATTTTTTATTACTTGATGTTGATTAATTATTTGTGCACCTGGTTTTCCTACCTTGAATAGTTTAAAACCCAGGTTCCTTTTCTAAATAAAGGAGGGATTCAGTTCTTATTTTTTCCACCATGATCCCGGAAGAAATAATTTAAAGAATTTCCTATTTTTATAAGAAAGGTTTAACATGATGTAAGAAGTCATAGGCAACCCATCCCCTTGGGCTTGGGGGAGGAAAAAATAGAGCTAGGAAAGAGTTAAAGCAAAATGGGAAGAATTAAGTGACCCAATCAAGGGAATATTTTGGGCCAAAATCCATGAGCTCACCAAAATATTACTTTTGTTTTTGTTTTAGTTGTTGTACAAATGTGACTAACAACAAAAATGTTGCACTTGGGAATCGAATGTTCATCTTTTTCTTAAATGAGGGCAATATACCAACAGGTAACACCTAAAACATCATTTTAAACTTAACGATCTAAAAGATCCCATGGACAAATTTAAAAAGCACCTTTTGCCAATCCTGTGAATTTCCCCAGTCCAGCAAATTGGCACAAGAAAGAAGGGCCCGGGAGGCATCATAAAAAATATTTGGGAGCCCAAAAACATTTTTAAGCCAATGGAATTGTTTTAATAGGTTACAATTTTCAAAAAATTTTTAATTAGCCTTTTATCCCAAAAAATTTCCCCCTTTATTTGAATTCTTTTCCAAAAAATCCTCAACCTAAAAATCAAAAAGGCCCCAAAATTTGAAAGAAAAAATAACATGGTTGAATTTCCCAACCGAATTTGAACCCGGCCTTCCAGGAAAGGGGAAACTTTTTAATAGGAAAAAAGGCCCCAACCCGGGGCCTTTAATCTAAAAAGTAAATCCTTAAAACAATGATTTTTCCATAACCAACCACCTTTGGCCCCATCGGAACGAAAAGGGGAATCCCATGGCCAAAAGAATCCAAGCTTTGCCCACCCAATTGGGGGCCTTAAGAAATGATATTGTTTAGAAAAAAAGGAAAAAACCGAAAAAACCAAATTGGGGTTGTGGGGGAAAGGGGGGAGGGGGTTTTTGCCTTATAAAAACCCTGGGTAAAGGCACCTGGCAAAATGGAGGGACCCTTGGGGGGGAGGGAAATTTGGCCACCCGCCGGGGGTCCCAGGGGGCCGCAGGGAGGGAAGGGCCTCTCCTGTTTGTTGAAAAGGTGGTAGATCACGAGGGAATTGGGGGGAAAAGGGGGCCCCAGATCCCCGGATTTAGGAGGAGGGCCAAAGGGCTAGATCCCCAAGGGATTAAAACGAGCGGCGGGGAATAAACCCTAGCAACGGGATAAATATCGAACCAAAATAGCCTGAATTAGACGAGAATACCCAAATATTTGGAGGGAAAATCAGATCAGTTCAAAATATTTTTCTCCAAGATGCCCTCGTCCGATATAATACATGTGACATCAACGATTGCATCGGATCGACCGCGATTTGCTACAACGGACGGTTCATATCGTCCGGATGCAATGAAATGACTCTTTGTATTTTGGTGAGTCGAACTTCTTGTTGCTTTTGACCTCAAAGTTGTACTACTATCCTATGAGTATCAAAGTTGGCACAAGTTATATCGATTTCTTTAGATGGCATTAATATTTTATTGGTGCAAAAATCACTACGATATGAATTGCCAAACGACGCTATGATTCTTCTATAATTTGTTTGTTTTCACAAAGATTCTTGCACTTATACCTTACCCATTGTTAAACTCATAATTTGTTCTCTTGTTTTGTATGCCACCTCTAAACACTCCAACAAGTATCTTTTTGGCCCCATTTTTGAGTTTCTTGGGGCTAGCTTCACTTTGCACACTTTTAGAATAGGATGCAGCTAATTTCAAATTCTTCCAATTACGTTATATAGCTAGGTTTAAAAAAAATATATAACCGGTCGTAATTTTATCGAAAAATTTTCCCCCTTTATATATAAAGCATGATCAACCACGACCCAAGTACAAACACACCCCACGACAACACACGCACACACCCAAGGCGGATAAGGCCAGGCAACACCACCCCAACACTAAAGAGCAATCGGGACCTCCACTCACCACCCCAAGAGATGAAGCCAATGACAAACCGTGAGCTCCAAGGCGCCCCAAGAAGGTTACGACACTAGGCTGCCACCGCCTCGACCCGGGGCGGAGTTTCAAGCTAAAATGACCGTGAGAGGGACACGCCTTCAAGAAGGTAACGTGTTGGAAATATGCCCTAGAGGCAATAATAAAATGGTTATTATTATATTTTCGTTCATGGTAATTGTCTATTATTCATGCTATAATTGTGTTATCCGGAAATCAATAATGTGTGAATACATAGACCACAACATGTCCCTAGTGAGCCTCTAGTTGACTAGCTCTTGATCAAGATATTTTTTCCACTATGGACATTAGATGTCATTGATAACGGAGCACATCATTAGGAGAATGATGTGATGGACAAGACCCAACCAAGCATAGCACAAGATTGTGTAGTTCGCTCTAGAGCTTTTCCAATGTCAAGTATCATTTCCTTAGACCATGAGATTGTGCAACCCATATCGGGAGTGCTTTTGTGCCAAACGTCACAACGAACGTGGCTATAAAGGTACTAGTATCTCCGAAGTGTTTGTTGGATAATCGGACGGATTTGTCATCCGTGACGGAGAGGTATCTTCCCCCACTCGGTAATGCATCATCATAATGAGCTCAATGTGACCAAGTGGTTGATCACGGATCATGCATTACAGACGAGTAAAGAGACTTGCCGAACGATTGAACGAGGTATCGGGAACCACCAGTCTTCGCAAGTATCGATCGAAGACAAAGGGAATTGAGTACGGATTGATTGAATCTGACATCGGTTCATCCGATGAGATCATCGAGAGCATGTGGGAGCCAACATGGGTATCCAGACCCGCTTTGGTTATTGACCGAGAGTCGCCTCCCATGTTCGGTCACCCAACCCGAGGGTCTACACACTTAAGGTTCGGGTGACGCTTAGGGTTGTAGAGATATTAGTATGGGTAACCCAAAGTTGTTCGAGTCCGATGAGATCCCGACGCCACGAGGAGTTCCAATGGTCCGAATAAAGATTTGTTATAGGAAGTCCAGCCGCCATCGGAAAGTTTGGGTCACAAGTCGGGACCAAAGGGTCCCGGGTCCACGGTGGGGCCACCCATCCGAGGGCCACATGGGCTGAAGTGGAAGGAACCAGCCCGTGGGCTGGTGCGCCTTGGCCTCCCCCTGGTTGGACACCCTAGCGGGGCGTCCGCCGCCCCCCTTTGGAGATGCAATTCCTAGGGTCGGCGCCTTGGGGCCCTATAAGGGGGGGGAGGGACCCCCGCCCCCGGGCGCCTCCCCTCCCTCCCCTCCCTCCGCGAGCTTGGGGCCCCGCCGAACACCCCTCCATCACCACGCCCCGTTGCCGATCTCCATCAACCCTCCTTCCCCTGGATCAAGAAGGAGGAGACGCCCCAATCGGACGTTTGAACCGGAGGGCCTCCGCTCGGTGCTTGGTCATCGGTGATTTGGATCCAAGTACGACTCCATCAACCCTGCTCACTTGAACGCCCCAGCGATCTAAAGGGTATGTAGATGCACCTCTCCTCTCGTAGAGGACCCAAGATTGATCTTGGTGATGTGTAGAAAATTTTAAAATTCTGCTACGTTCCCCAACAATGGCATCATGAGCTAGGTCTATGCGCAGTTTCTATGCACGAGTAGAACACAAGTTGTTGTGGGCATCGATTTGTCAATTTACTTGCCGTTACTAGTCTTATCTTGATTCGGCGGCATCGTGGGATGAAGCAGCCTGGACCGACCTTACACGTACACTTACGTGAGACAGGTTCCACCGACTGACATGCACTAGTTGCATAAGGTGGCTAGCGGTGTCTGCTCTCCCACTTTAGTCGGATCGGATTCGATGAAAAGGGTCCTTATGAAGGGTAAATATAAATTGTCAAATCACGTTGTGGTTTTGGCATAGGTAAGAAACGTTCTTGCTAAGAAACCTATAGCAGCCACGTAAAAAATTTGCAACAACAATTAGAGGACGTCTAACTTGTTTTTGCAGCATGTGCCGTGTGATGTGATATCGCCAAAAGAATGTGATGAATGATATATGTGATGTATGAGATTGATCATGTTCTTGTAATAGGAATCACGACTTGCATGTCGATGAGTATGACAACCGGCAGGATCCATAGGAGTTGTCTTAATTTATTTATGACCGCGTGTCAACATAAGCGTCTTGTAATTAATTTACTTTATTGCTAAACCGTTAGCCATAGTAGTAGAAGTAATAGATGATTAGACAACTTCATGAAGACACGATGATGGAGATCATGATGATGGAGATCATGGTGTCATGCGGTGACGAGATGATCATGGCGCCGAAGATGGAGATCAAAGGAGCAAAATGATATTGGCCATATCATGTCACTATTTGATTGCATGTGATGTTTATCATGTTTTACATCTTATTTGCTTAGAACGACGGTAGCTTAAATAAGATGATCCCTCACAATAATTTCAAGAAAGTGTTCCCCAAGCTGTGCACCGTTCGCGAAGGTTCGTTGTTTGAAGCACCATGTGATGATCGGGTGTGATAGATTCTAACGTTCGAATACAACGGGTGTAAGCCAGATTTACACACGCAATACACTTAGGTTGACTTAACGAGCCTAGCATGTACAGACATGGCCTCGGAATATGGAAGACCGAAAGGTCAAACATGAGTCGTATAGAAGATACGATCAACATGAAGATGTTCACCGATGATGACTAGTCCGTCAGTGCGGCATGCTTTACAGCTTAGAACCGGGGCTCCAAAAGCGTTTCGAGCTGCACGGAGCATATGAGATGTTCCAAGAGCTGAAAATGGTTTTCCAAGGTCATGCCCGAGTCGAGAGATATGAAGTCTCCGACAAGTTCTACAGATTGTAAGATGGAGGAGAATAGTTCGTCCGACACATACTCAAAATGTGCAGGTTGCACAACTGCTTGTCTCAGTGGGAGTTAATCTCCCTGGATGACGCGGTCGTGACTAGAATCCTTCGATCGCTTCCACCGAGCTACAAGAGCTTTGTGATGAACTTCAATATGCTCGGGATGGAAAAGACCATTCTCGAGGTATATTCAATGCTGAAATCAGCGGAGGTGGAGATCAAAAAGGAACATCAAGTGTTGATGGTGAATAAAACCACTAAGTTCAAGAAAGGCAAGGGTAAGAAGAACTTCAAGAAGGACGACAAGGGAGTTGCCGCACCCGGTAAGCCAGTTTCCGGGAAGAAGCCAAAGAATGGACCCAAGCCTGAGACTGAGTGCTTTTATTGCAAGGGAAGTGGTCACTGGAAGCGGAACTGCCCCAAGTACTTAGCGGACAAGAAGGCCGACAACACCAAAGGTATATATGATATACATGTTATTGATGTGTACCTTACCAGACTTCGTAGTAGCTCCGGTATTTGATACCGATGCGGTTGCTCATATTTGTAACTCAAAGCGGAGCTGCGGAATAAGCGGAGATCGGAAGGACGAGGTGACGAGCGCGCCGGGAATGGTTCCAAGGTCGATGTGATCGCTGTCGCACGCTACCTCTACATTTACCTACGGGATTAGTTTTAAACCTCAATAATTGTTATTTAGTGCCAGCTTTGAGCATGAACATTGTATCGGATCTCGTTTATTGAGATGGCTACTCATTTAAATCCGAGAATAATGGTTGTTCTATTTATATGAGAGATATGTTTTATGGTCATGCCCATTGGTGAATGGTTTATTCTTAATGAATCTCGAACAAATGTTACACATATTCATAGTGTGAATACCAAAAGATGTAAGGTTGATAATGATAGTCCCACATACTTGTGGCTCGCCTTTGGTCACATAGGTGTCAAACGCATGAAGAAGCTCCATGCGATGGACTTTTGGAGTCTCTTGATTACAATCATTTGACACGTCAACCATGCCTCATGGGTAAAATGACAAAGACTCCGTTCTCCGAACAATGGGCGAGCAACCAACTTATTGGAAATCATACATACCGATGTGTGCGGTCCAATGAGTGTTGAGGCTCTGGCTATCATTATGTTTTCACCCTCACCGATGACTTGAGTAGATATGGGTATGTCTACTTAATGAAACACAAGTATGAGACCTTTGAAAAGTTCAAGGAATTTCAGAGTGAGGTTGAGAATCAACGGACAGGAAAATCAAGTTCTTCGATCGATCGTGGGGAGAATATTTGAGTCACGAATTTGGCCGCACTTAAGGAAATGTGGAATAGTTTCACAACTCACGCCCTGAACACCTCCGGTAATGGTGTGTCCGAACATCAATTGCACTCTATTGGATATGGTGCGATCTATGATGTCTCTTACCGATCTTCCGCCTCATTTTGGGGCTATGCTTTAGAGACCGCCGATTCACTTTAAATAGGGCTCCATCTAAACCGTTGAGGCGACACCGTATGAATTATGCTTTGGGAAGAAACCTAAGCTATCGTTTCTAAAAGTTTGGGGATGCGATGCTTATGTCAAGAAACTTCAACCTGAAAAGCTCGAACCCAAGTCGGAAAAATCGCTTCATAGGATACCCTAAGAAACCATTGGGTATACCTTCTACCTCAGATCCGAAGGCAAGATCTTTGTTGCCAAAACGGATCCTTCCGAGAAAAGTTTCTTAGAAAGAAGTAAGTGGGAGGAAAGTAGAGCTTGATGAAATCGCCTCTTGAAACGGAAAGTAGCGAGCTCGGAAGATGTTCCTGTGGTGCGACCGACTAGAGGGGAAGTTAATGATGATGATCAAGGTACTTGGATCAAGCTCCTCTTAACTTCGAGGTCCACAGGACACGTTCCGCACCAGTGGTACGCAACCCTGTCTTGGAAATCATGTTGTTGACAACGGTGAACCTTGAACTATGAAGAAGCAATGGCGGACCCGATTCCGGCAAATGGCTAGAAGCCATGAAACCGAGATAGGATCCATGTATGAAAACGAAGTATGGACTTTAACGACTTGCCCGATGATCGGCGAGCCATAGAAAATAAATGGATCTTTAAGAAGAAGACAGGAACGCGTAATGTGACCATCTATAAGCTCGGCTTGTCGCTAAGGGTTATCGACAAGTTCAAGGGGTTGACTACGATGAGACTTTCTCACCCGTAGTGAAGCTAAAGTCCGTCCGAATCATGTTAGCAATTGCCGCATTCTCGATTATGAGATATGGCAAATGGGCGCCAAACGGCATTCTAAGCTTTCTTAAGGAAGAATTGTATATGATGCAGCCGGAAGGTTTTGTCGATCCTAAGAATGCGACAAGGTGTCAAGCTCCAACGTCAATCTATGTGCGGTGCAAGCATCTCGGAGTTGGAACATTCGTTTGATGAGATGATCAAAGCGTTTGGGTTTACGCAGACTTATGGAGAAGCCTGTTTACAAGAAATGAGTGGGAGCTCCGAGCATTTCTCATATTATATGTGGATGACATCTGTTGATGGGAAATGATATAGAATTCTTGGAAAGCATAAAGGCCTACTTGAACAAGTGTTTTTCAATGAAGGACCTTGGAGAAGCTGCTTAATATTAGGCATCAAGATCTATAGAGATAGATCGAGCGCCTCATTGGTCTTTCACAAAGTATGTACCTTGACAAGATATTGAAGAAGTTCAATATGGATCAGTCCAAGAAGGGTTCTTGCCGACAAGGTATGCGATTGAGCCGGCTCAATGCCCACCACGGCAGAAGATAGAGAAAAGATGAGTGTCGCCCTCATGCCTCGGCCATAGGGTCTATTATGTATGCCATTTGTGTACGACCTGATGTAAACCTTGCCGTAAGTTTGGTAGGAAGGTACCAAAGTAATCCCGGCATGGAACCTTTGGAACGGTCAAGAATATCCTGGACACAAGAGGACTAAGGATATGTTTCGTTATGGAGGTGACGAAGAGCTTCGTAAAGGGTTACGCCGATGTAGCTTCGACCGAATCCGATGACTCTAAGTCACAAACGGACGGTATATTTTGAATGGTGGGGCGTCAGTGCGTTGCAAGCAAAGCGTTGTGGCGGGATCTACATGGAAGCGGAGTACATGGCAGCCTCGGGGAGACAAAAGCAATCTGGGTGAAGGAGTTCATTACCGACCTAGGAGTTATTCCCAATG
>JAHIAM010003685.1:0-31795 GCA_021605205.1 Aegilops longissima | reverse complement strand
TAAAAGCCATCCATCGCATGGAAGCTTGATGCCTTTCACACATCAAGATTACCCGCAACAAGCTGTGTCGATTTAATCTGGATATGGTGATTCATGAAACCCATGTTATGATGTGTAAACACAGCCCCACGTCGTAATGGAAGTTATGATAGCAAGTAATCATCGCCGTGATATGATCGATGATTGGTTGGATGATCGGATAATTGAGCCCGAGGAACAAGGAGTGGTTGCCGAGGCTGTAAACCCGCCTCCAGCTTGAATACGCCGCCCAACGGAGCTGGGATCTTTCTCTAACACGGCAGCCATAGCCATCATCAATACAAACGCCCACGCATTGTACTCGCATGTGGTTTGATGTAATGGTTTGGTCAATTTTGTATGCAAATGAGCATCAAATGACCGCCATAGCTGAACGAGCGATAAACCACCACCCATCGGCTGGTATGATTCCGTGTCCTGAATCATGAAGGCCAGCGATTTACGTCTCTACTGCAACAATTCAAATTGAGACCAAAAGGACAAAATAAACAATCATGTTCCAGAGTATGTGGAATTAAGATTATTATAACAAGGACACATATCATAGACAGAGAATTGCAATGCTGTGGTCATAATCATACCCCAAGTTAGAAAAATAAGCCAATGGCTTTCATATTCTAGCAACATGTCATGGTTCAAACATCATGTAACAATGAGAGGAAAATAGCTATGATAGCGCCTACTCGTATTCTACCATAGCACTTACTACTACTGTTCTCATATCAACTCTAAGCAATAACATGCGTTGTTATAGAAATCTTGTAAACGAGAGTAACATATAGCAATCATGATGTTATTCTCATAATATGTATTCTAACAATCATTAGATGCCAATTGTTCTCATATTAACTCTAACAATAACATGTGTGGTCATAAAAATCTAGGAAATGAGAGGAACACATAGCAATGATGTGGTTATAGACATGCTATGCATTCTAAAATTGTAACAAATGAACAAAGCGGTCGTATTGATAAGGTAAAGATGAGATGAGATAGAACAATTACACGACGATAGATTCCACCAAAGATAGGCAGCCAATCTGTAAGGCCGATCGTAAATGATGCCATCATGCACTATAGCATCGGATAAAAATGTTGCCTCAACAGATTGATGATGAGCCATAACCATGTATGGCGAACCGGATTCCGTGATAGACTAATCCCATGTTGAACAAGGCAATGAGCTTGTAATCCATGTAGTCTTCTGATGGTGTGGGCACTTCGCAGATTACAACTTTCGCAAACAAGCAGGTCGAGCCAAAAGCTTGACGCGCCTCGCGCGTAGTAGGCGTGAGTGTCCGCGGGCCGCCAGGCTCGATGTCGGCGGTATCCAACGATGGAAGGGTGATCTCTGTCTGGGTGTAGATATCCACGAGACGCCACGGACTACCGTGTGGTGGATGACGATGATCTAGTTATTTCATGCCCGCCAAGAGTGGCCGCGATGAAGGATAGGTGGACGGGTAGTGGTAGCATGTCGAGGGGCACCACGCAACCTCCGAGGATTGTCAAGTCGGTGTCCGCCACCGCAGGATCGGGCATCGCAAAGCAGTGGTGTCTTGAAAAGAGTCGGTCGGTTGCGCATTTAGTAGATGGTACAAACACACCGAGCATGCGGCCGCACGGACGGTGCTGAGTAGGTCCATACAACTACAGATCTGCTCCAAGAGAACATCGGGAGGGAATTCCAATGGCTCTCAAGGTCGGTCACTGGTTCTACAATTGGGGTTTTCGTGCTCGCGAGCCAACGGGAAGTGGATTCGGCGAAGCGAAGAAGCTTCGTGTGGCCGAAGCAAAGGAGCGGGGGATATGGTACGCGAAGCTACCAAGGAAGATGGCGCGGCGGGCGAAGCAGTGAGCGGGGTAAATGGTGTGCGGCCGACGATGGGGAAGAGAGGAGGAAGAAGAAGAGAGGAAGAAGAAGAGGAAGACGGGAAGAAAGTGCATTAAATCTCAATTCTACTAGTACTACTACCAGATATACCGTCCTTCGGAGTGTAAATAGTTACACCGATGAAATGTGGGTCTACCACAAGAGCGCCCATATGTCCGTTAATGGAGGATGAGGTGCGAGGCATATTTGCGGAAGCATGCCTCACCGGCAAACATGATGGCAGATCGGTAAGGCTGATTTAGTAACAACAACACGCTGGTTCAGCTTATTAATTACGTGTCCCATCCGTCAGCAGCAGTATTGTCACTTCACCGCAAAGACTACTTGAATAGTTCTTCCGAACGAGATGGGGAATAATGGATCATGAGGACTTCCTTTCTACAAGATCCCTATGCCTATACACTCACTTCACTCATTTTGTCTGCGCATCTAGTCACTTGTTGAAATCAGAAAGACAAATACTGTGATTTGGGAATAGAGGGAGGCTTTTATCTGCACTATTTGGGAACAGAGGGAGTATCACCATATGGAGGGAACAGAGGAAGCTTGAAATATGAACATGTCAATGGCAGGGAGTAAGCCCTATGCATGCATGCATGCATGCAACATGCAACACTCACACGCACACATGGATGCACGCAACACTCACGCACCCATGCGACACACAAGACACGACGCAACACACACAGCTCACGCCAAGTGCTCAACCTACTCCCTACGCTCGTGAAAGACTGTACATTTAGAGATTTACACATTGACAAGGGCATAATTAACGCCCAAAAGTAGCGACTTATGTGTGCATGCACCATTGAGATAAGAAGATTAAATGAAAGCCGCTGCATGCTGTAATTATGATAGACATGTAGCCTATACCTACAAAGCACAAGTTGGTGCATTAGTCAATCAATATCGATTTAGATTAAAGGCTAAATGCATTGAAGTGTAGATGTACATTATGTACCACACTTTTGTTTTGTAGCCGATGTACACTTTTGTTTTGTAGCCGATGTACACTCTTTGTTGAAGACCGAGGGAGGACACATGCATGCACTCACATACACAACTGTGGCGGTTCGCTAAGGGTTGGACTCGTGTCGCTACCGCATAAAGTTTTGTTTAACTGATTTCTTTGTTCGCTAACCGACAGTGGGACCCAAGAATCACCGACAATTTAACCAGTAAACAAAGTGCCACGCCGACTATGTGGCCGGTCAAGAGGGTGCAACACGGTGTTTCACGATGAGCTAGTGATCGATAATCGCCGCAAAACTATATATAGTGACCGTAAAGAGCGATTGTTACATACGCTGACCGCCAAAGGTATTTTTCTCGCTTCAAATTAAGCCATATTAATCGGAAAGGATGCAGCATGGAATACTACTAGTACTTGTACCTTTGATGTGTCCCGTCAACTCACGAACGAGGAGAAGCTTGCTTACACGCCTCCCTCGCCCACGCCAAGGTGGTTCACAGGACGAGGAGAGGGTTTTGACTACAGCCTCTCCTCTCCCTCCTCCTCTCCTCTCCTCGCCTCGCCTCATGGGTGGAAGTGCAGCAGTTCAATCGGTGTCGATTGCGTGTAAGCATATTGTATCGTAGTATCATCATTGTTGGACCTTCCAAGAGGCGAAGAGCCAAGTGCAAGGTTCACACGAGTACGAACTGTTGAACCTCCCAAGAGGCAAAGAGCCAAGCGCAAGGTTTTATAGGAGTTTCGTCCTAGTAGGAGTGTACTACAACTATAGCTAAACGATGCTATCTGTATGATGCCGCCACGCCACGTGATATCCAAAGTCGTGCCACCTTTTTTTCTCAAAGAGCGTGTTGGAGCCCATGCAACAACCACACAAGTTGCACGTACACATAACACATTTACTAGTAATAAATTCTAAAGGACAAATGCCAAGATGCCACAAGTTCATCTCCAATTCATGTGATAAATTTGTTCACGACTAGTCTCATATATATTCACAAGGCTACTGCTCACAATTACCGTGACTCCACTTACACGCTATAGATGGACTACATGCATGTCCTCCTCCGTGTTCCAGCCCCTGTGTGTTCTTCATGGATGGCACAATCCATAGCGGTGGGCAACGGAATCATTGTCGCAGCTTTCAGTCCGGTTCCACACGATGGAGACTCATCCAAGTGAAGTGGCATAAATCAGGGATAGCGCGTCCCAAAGATGTCGCTCATCCGCAAAGGCGCAATGAAGACACAACCATGCTTCATGAACGGCATGCCTTCCGTGGTCGTGCATGTAAGGTGGCATCCGCTTCACAATGGGGTAGCTGTCCTCGGCGAAAAGTGAGTACTTCCAAGAGTGTTCCTCGCACCCACGTAGCATCACAGGGTCGAACTCGCGCTGCTCATCCGTACACGCGCATCCCAGATCTGGACACATGGTGACGCATATAGTCAAGGTCCATGCATAATAATGTTGTGCTCAAATATGGCGGTCAAGAATACTGCAAAGCAAATAGTACTACTCTAGATAGAGGAAGTAAAATAACCGCTTATTATATATAGCCACCTTGGCTACATGGATGAGATAGTAAGACATGGAAAACAAAATGGTGGCAGCTAGTGGGTTAGAGTCTTCAAGGGCCTAGCTATCTATACACGCCTCCAAGGTAAAAGTATTTCCTACTATACTCCTCCGTCCTTTTTACTCTATATTAGGTTTGTAAGAAGTCAATCTTATCCAACTTTGACCAAGTTTATATAAAAATTATAGACATTCACATAACAACACCAATATCATTAGATTCATCTTGGAATATATTTTCATATTATATTTATTAGATATTATAGATGCTAATAATTTCTAATATAAATTGGGTCAAACTTAGCAAAGTTTGACTTTCGGCAAATCCAATGTGCAGAGTAAAAAGGACCGGAGGGAGTACTACTAAGTATACTACTAGTACAACAATGAAAGAGAAGGCGAGAGGGTTAAAAAAATGGAATACCTGGGTAGATGGTGACGGTCCGATCGTGGTAGATTGTGTGACCATGTTGCACATCAAGGTACCATGGGTAACGCACTACTAAGATAGTTGATCCCAATATGCCAAAGTCAGCTACAAGGTTCCGTGTTAGACCGAATCATGATGCAAATGCACATCCAGATTGGCGATCTTATTTTGATCGGGGATGAATGGTCCCGCAAAATAATGGAGTACCGTTAGGGATGCAAATGATGGTTTGTGCATTCCGCTTGTAATCTCCCGCACTGTAGGATGGCAACCAGATGAAACAAGTCCCCGGCTTGTCACCGCGAAGAAGCGACCTAGATGGCGACAACATCTTTGAACGTAGGGTACAAATCGTCGCCGCCAACATGCGCCAGCCCGCCGTTATCGCCTTTGCATTGATGGCAACTTATGTCGAACACCGCGATGAGATAGTAATCGCCGAGCTGCCCGCTTTGTCGGCGGGTCCGCAATTGCTATCTTCTTCAATCTCATGTAGGCATCATCACACGATTCAAGCCCAGCCCCAAGGCCGATCCCAATGGTGCGAGAAGGGTTCACCGAACGGCCGCACAGCTGTGGATGTTGTGCAAAATGATGGTGGTATCCGCCGAGGTATGCAAGCCAATTCGCTGGCACCGACCTGCACCTATATATAAGACGGTGGGCAGCGGAGAAATTACGGATGGAAATGGAATAACTAAGTACTACATGATCAAACTCCATTATCGCCTTCTCATCGGACAAAATCCGACTACCTCTCAACGCCGGCAACTCTAGCAGAGTCAACGTGCAACCATGGCCAGAGAGCGGTGGACTGTTCAAGGATTGTCCCATAGAAGAACCTTTCCTCGAGGACGATGGAAGACCAACAAGCATGGCCTTTTCCCAAGCCTGCTTAAGCAGCCTCTTGAAAAGTTGGTGCAGGAAGCACCGAGTCTTGGGCGGTGAGGACGTTGGAGCGGCGTGCGATTTCTCCCAGAGGATCACCGCCCAAAGTCTCCCAGCCCCGACGAGGAGGAGAACCACCATGCTAATCCATGGGAGCAGCGACGAACTGCCTTCTCTTCGGGGAGGGAATCATGAGGAGGAGATAAGAGCGTAGTAACCGCAGGCCTCATCCCTTCCAACTATAGATTGTTCTCAAATAAGGGGTGAGGCTATTATTTACTACTAGTACTAGCATTATGGAACGTTATGGGATTGCATTATACCGTAAATAATAGCACTAGTAAGAAATTTTGGCACTAGGTAGTAGTTTTTGGCGTGATTAAGAAATTTTGGGTATGTTTTTGCCATTTTTGTACACGCCAACTAGTGTCAAAAAACGCCTTACATTATGTGACGGAGGAGTACGATTGCATCAGAAAGCATCAAAGATTACTTTTCTCAACTAGTAGTGCATGTATCGCATTTCAGTCTAGTCTAGTATAGTGCACCAGCTTTTGAACTTTGAATCTCAAGGCCAAGGAGCCACTGCGAAGTGGAGGGTACTATCGTTTTCAGAACCATCGCTGTACTATCAATGCAGGGAAGCACACCTGCCGTAGTGGCCTAGTGGGTACTCAGTGCTATATTCAGCCGCCTCCTCACGTAGGAGTAGCTGGCCTACCACGCTTCCTCTCACGCACACACTAGCAGCCTGTTTATCAATGACGGTTATCAAGGTAACATTTTAGTTATTTGATACAATGAGACTAGGCTTTTCGCCCATTTGTGGAGGTGTAATGGATCTCGCTGAATTTTGTTAGTACTAGTTCCTTCTTTATGAATGAGATGAAGCAAAGCTTTTCCTCCGCTTAAAAAAAACACGCCAAGAGGAATTTCTTTATAGTAGAGCCGATAATGGAGTGAAGTCCATGCGCAACGCCACAAGCTATAGAGTAGTAGTAGAGCACTTTACGATGGAGCCATATTGCATAGCTTCCCAATGCCCCGCCAGGCTTTTTCCTCCTCTCGGCTTAATTGGGAGGCGCTTAGTTTAAATATGCTACTAGTTGATGAGGAAGCTGCAAGCGAAGTTGGCTAGGGCGAGCACGCGAGCCACGGGATGCTGGAAGGAAAACCCGCTCACGGCTAGGCTGTCCAAAGGCACCAGATTGTGGGGCCGCACGTCTGCTCGACTTCAAAACTCAAACTACCCGTAAAATATGGCTCGCAGCAAAGTGTAGTAGTACTATTTTAAAAGGTCATTGTATGCTCGGGCCGGATCGAACCCACAAAACGAGGTATACACTCGCGACCACTAGTAGTACTCGCTGAGTACAACGCAACCTAGAATCACCTTTTGTCGCTAGTAGTGCGACATTTCCTTACAAGAAACCCCTAATAATGCAAGAAACCACTAAAATGCCAAGAAACTACTATCACTTGCATACGTGGCAGACTTAAGATAAGACTACCTTATCAACCATTGTACATGCTCTACCAACAAAAATCCTCGAGTGACCTCCTACCTCCGCCCGCCCACCTAGTCATCCCGGCCATGGGACGCAGCCATCAGCCACGCGCGTATAGGCAGGTCAAAACCACCGCGGTGTGGAGCCCATGTTGGGCAGCCCAGATGCCAGTTCGTCTGGCGCCGTGTACCGCTTAGCTAGCCAAGATAGTTCGCCCACCGCTTGTCTCAAGGTTTGCTAGCTAGATTGGCACGGCAGCATGGCGGCTTGCTCAGATGCGCCACGCCAGCCAGCCATCCGCTCGAGTGAAGGCCAGCATGCGGCTTGCTCGCCGTGAGTCACGCCGGCCAGCCTCGCCAACCCAGGCGGAGGCCAGCACGGTTCTGCCCGTCCGGCGCGAGCGGGCGCCAACTCGCCATCACCGGGCGCCACCGACTAACACGCATCAAGACTGCTTGAAGTAATGTTCAGAAAATAATGATTTGAGGGGAATAATAGGATAGAAGGTCGATGTGGGCCCTTGTGTCAAAGGTCAAACAAAATGTGTTGGTTTGCTGCCTCACAAGACGGACGTGGGCCAACCCTGTCATAAATGGGTTTAAACGAACCTAATCGGTAGGAGTACTAGGTAGTAGTTTTTGGCGTGATTAAGAAATTTTGGGTATGTTTGCTTTTTTTGTACAATAGATTCTTCCTAGGGCTGGTTGAAAGTGGTAGTTTTTGTTAAATACTCTACATATTGTAAGTAGGAGTGAAAGTTAAGCTTTGGAAGCCAATAAGCAAGGCTAGTTACATAGTGCATATGTGTACATGATTGAAAGTAAATATCAACCATGAGTGACTAATATCTTGATGGAAAACTCAAACTATGGAATACTAGGAAAAATGCATGGTTGGAAATACTAGCAATGTTCATGTCCGCTGTAAGGAATCATAATTAGAATAATACTTATTCACAAACTTGGTACAAAACACTCTAATTTTGATATACATATGTTTCAATTAGAATATATTCCTTGGGCTGCTTTGGTGAGGTCGTGGAGGATGTGGTTGGTTTTAAGATACTAATTATGGGTTTTTCTGCAAATTGGTAGACAAGTGGGATGTTGGTGAGAAAAGGCAACAACTTACCTCACAATCGTTAGATGTAGATCTAATGGTCGAAACGATTGATGGCGTATACACCAAAGATCACCAACTTAGTCTTGTGTAGGAGTATTAGCAAGATCCGTGCATTGCACGAACATCAAGATGCATTTTTTTATAAAACACTTGTTGTGATTGACCTCGCGGAGTAATCCCATGTAAAAACTAATGATATCTCGAGAAATATGAGATAAGGTGAAGAGGAGGTGTGGTGGTGGTTGGTGGTCTGACCGAGCGGAGGCATGGGGATTGACGACGCCGCAGCGCCACCGTGCCGCTTTGTTCCAGAGGCTTCCTTCTTAATTGCTCAACAATGAGGTTTGTTGGAGATAGGGATGAACGAGGGAAGGACCTGTCTCGCAAATGTGGAGAGGGGTGCGGTATCTTTAGTTTAATTTCCATCCGCCGATATAGATCGGACGGTCTATATTGCAAGATGGCACACGCACTCATCATCACCACCTCGGTTTTTTATAAGAGAAGAAATATAAGTATGGAGATACAAACGATTATCGATACTTGCTTCCGTAAACTAGCATCTACATTCTATTCAACGCCTCGCATGTGGGGCCTTAGCACAATGACTTCTCGACCGTAAAACAAAGATTTTCCCGTCACGACAAAGAGGGGTGACGGCAGCGCTTTTTGGCTTGCTCTAGTCCTAGTAGTCATACTAGGTGGTCTAAGCACGTAGATTTATTCTTTTTCACTCTCGTGTTCGCCGCATCACCACGATCGCTGATGAATAGACGGTAAGTTATTCACGGGAAACCCTTGATGAGCGTGTTTGTAGAGAGAGAGAGAGAAAGTGCGTGTGTGATATGTTAGAGACTGAGGCAATGATAACAGATTCTTTGTGTCTATGTGTGTGGAGGATAGAGAGAGACATGTACATGGGGCTTTGTGTTGTGTAACTGGAGACACATATACATAATTAGAGAGTGAGTGTGAGATACACATGCGGACATGGGGAGAGATGAGGATCCAGATAAATGGGTGTTTGTCCGTGTTTGTGTGTTTGTGCACGCTTGTGTGTGAGAGGGAGAGTGTACGTGAATAGAGAGACCACCGATGATGTAAACCTAGTATAAGGGAAGGGGGAATGGTGTGACATGTGTAGTAGCGGATAGCACGGTGCGGGCTGGGGAGCAGACTATTTGGAAGAGACATCGAGTGTGTGTGGGAGAGGGTGAGAGCGAGAGAAAGAGAGAGCTAGCGATGAGAGAGAGAGAGAGAGGAAGAGAGGGGGCGAGAGGGTCGCTTGTGTCCATAAATGGCGATAGATAGGGAGACAATGTTGATGTTGTCCAAATTGGCCTATGAACGGAGACGCAAGGGAAGCGAGTCATCGTGTGTGTGATAGGGACTTCATGAGAGATCTAGAATAGATGGTGTAGAGAACAATGCTAAATCGAGAACGATTATACATTAGGGAGCTATGCAAAGAGTCACGACATATATGTATGCAGGAAGGAGCTGGGGTCCGCATGTGGGAGAGATAGAAAGAGGAGAGTGGTGCACAAGGAGACAAAGTGTGCTTGTTTGTAGTGGGGTGGTGTGAGGTGAGTCGCGAGAACCACATAACTAGGGAGATAGACGCTTGGGGTGAGCATTTTGTGTGTATGGGAAATATACACTCCACATAGTGTGTGCTGCTGGGTAAGAGAGATAGCGGAGACCTAGAGAGTGAGGGAAGAGATGTGCATGCCCGAGAGACAAAGTGTTAGAGACCTATGTTGGGGTCCGGACTTTACAAGAGAGAGGTGTTAATGTGCTGTGTGTTGGTGTTTGGGGAGAGAACGACTTCTCTATGTGTGTGTGTGTGTGGTGGTGGGGGGGGTTGACTTGGATAAAGAGTGAGGTGTCTATATTTGAGGGACTTTAGCGAATTGAGATATTGTGCACTCATGGTTGATCCATTTGTTTCACAGTTTGTACTATGAGATAACGATACTTTTGAACATGCGTGATATACCTTGATGTACCCGAATTACAAACCTAAGATTGGAATTTTGGAATTGACTCCATCATTAGCTTTTGTAATTCATTTAAACGGAGGTACATTTTTAAGCCGGGATTTCGTGATTTCAAATTCATATATCAAACCTAGAGATATACACATACGGCATGTTCAAACTTTATAATCATCCACTTTATTCATACACATACACATTTTTGCTTTTGTCATCATATTTAGGATAAACACATTTGGAATTTCATTTGAATTGGACCGTATGATGGTATTTGCTTGTAGTAGCTCAATGATCCATATTTGAATTGAATGGACAATCTAAGTTTCGAGTTGGAGACATTGATTTTCAAAACTTGCACTTTTTTTGCATGCAAAACAAACAAATTGTCGGCCATGATATCATAGTCACATACACGAGAGCAGAATACTTATAATTTTAGGCGCCAAAAGCTTTCAAACTTCCCGCCACATCGAAATATCACGCCCAAAGTTTAGCCTCGCGATATTCCTGTTTTACCCTGCCACATGAACGAAAAGGGCTGCTTTGGTAACTCCATTGTTTTCCCTCTTGCTCCCAACATTCTTCCCCGTAGCCCTCCCCTTCCCTCCCCAACCCCCAACCACGGCAAGTCAGTCAATCTAGTCCTCCGCCACAGCTGTGGACCTCACACCTCGCCGGATCTACCTTCCGCATCTTGGAACCCCAACTCGCCAACTCACCACTTCACCGAGCCGCCTCAGCTCGGGCTTGTCCACCGCCTCCTGCATCTCCTTGACCGCCATCATGGTCCACCGCACCGGATCTGCTTAACCGGCGCCCACCACAAAGTAGGCCTTCATCGACCTCTCGTCCGCCTTCGCTGGCCCTTCATACAAGCCTCGTCCGACGCAACAGATCCGCCTCACCGAAGCACTATACAACGCTACCACCAAGCCTTCGCCCACATCACCGACCCGCTTCCACGGACGCCATATTCAACTCCACCGCCCGCTTTACCGACACCGCAGCCTCATCATGTTATTTCGATTTGTACTCCTTCGTTTTTCTTTATCGCAACTGTTCACTTACCACGATGAGCTTTCTTGTATGTCGACAGGCACCGCAACCGTAGCACCGGAGCAGCTTCAGCGACGGCCCAAACTCGACCGCAATACAAGCACCATCGACGATCCTTAGTTATCAAGTATGACAACGATACCCATACGCCGCCGAGAATCAGGTACTATTATCCAACGGCCGGCGCCTACGTTCACTTTCCTAGCATAAGCACCACACCTTTGAATTTCTTCGTGGCATCATTCAGTTTTTCATGAGATGCTATATTCGCTTGCACCGTAGGGCCATACTTCCGCAAGGAACATGTTACATGTGTTAAATTACATACCAAAGGCACATATAGTTAATATGTTTTAGTTTTGTTCGATGCCACCGTTGGTTCCATCGCATCGCTTAATGTTCTCTATGCTTAATTACACATCAAAGAAACTAGCATGTGGTTCCGCCGCTTTTTGTTTGTTTTACCCTACATTTTCTCGATGCTAGCTATTACATCACCGCCTCCAGCCTCTATTCATTACTTGTTTGTGTGTTCTTGATCTTCCCAAGTTGCATGACTAATTTGATGCTTCTATTAATTATGGAGCTGCCAACCCCATCAAGCAAAATATTTGTTCTTTGGTGCCGCACTCTAACAAGCATAAAAATAGAGGGAAGCAGATATATTGTCGTATGCACACACCCTTCTTTCATTAGTTTAGATGAACCATTGATGATCAATTCGACCAAAGCATGCGATTAAAATTATTTTTACCTAAATAGATGGTGCGTAATAAACTACAACAACTAGATTTGCAACCACGGATGTCGATTTATATCTTCAAAGAACATTGCAATAGCAGCTAGGCTTCACAAAGAACATATGGTAAGCCAGTGTGTTTTAGTACATGTTAAATGTAATGCGAGTGGGCTGCTTTCTTGGCTTGTGCTCTCAACGTGTAATCCTACCAATTACAAATAGTTCAGCTTGTTCCGCTGGTCGTATTGCTTGATTCAATGCTTGTTTGTTGTTACGTTATACCCGAGTTGGTTAATATGTCGCTAGCTCTCGCTGTACTATCATAAAGAAATGCATGCCTATTTCATTTGAGTCCTTAACTTTTCCTCTCAACTTCATCACAAGACTGCCTTCGTAGTTTATATGAGGCCACACTGCTGAGTGCTTTCAGATTATTTCAACCGCTTAGATGCCTTGGCAACTTAAATATAGCGTTGTACACTCCCTTTCAACTTTCATCTTACCATTTTAATTTCTTTTCGCCGATGCTGCTTCAACCATTTAAATATAGTTTGCCATGCTCGCAATAATTTGTCCGTCGCTTACCATGTAAGCTTATCGCCTCGATCATACGATAACTATCTCTTACTTATGTCCAAATGAAACCTTTCAGATGCCGCTCACACTAGGACACAATGTACAACCCCGTAATCTATTTGTGAAGAAGGCACCATCCATGTTACCAGATGGTAGCAGTTCAGAGGCAACACGACCGAGAGCAGCCCGAGCACGATATTATAGTGCTTGAGGCTCTACTAGAGGCGTAAAGAGATGGTGTGGCTGCCATGAATGAGGTAATCTTTATCTTGAGGCTGGAAATTACGAAATTAGCGGCACGATTATGCAAGCAACCCAAGAATTGGAGGAAGTAAGAATGTTGCATTTGAAGACGGAGGAGGTCCTGCTGTTTCGCTATCTAAAGCCCAAGGTAATCCCGGTTCTTCTTTAGATACCAATTGAAATTGTCATTAGATTATTGTACTTGCATGTTGTGTCATGTCTCCAATGGATTATGTTGCAAGACCCCTATGTTGTCCGAATTCCATGTTGTCCATGTGTTGTAATGATCCGAATTTTTAGGCGAGGTAATCCTCAAGATTTGTATGATTGACATAAGGTGAACTGTTTTCGTGTGAGCATATTGTATTGATGAAATAACTGCTTGAATCGAGTGTATCCAACCCATCAATTCAAGATCACGGCATTTCTAAATCATAATCATATATAAAGGTGGAATAAATCTTTGTTGTGGTTTTGAAGAAATAAATAACAAAACGATAATTATCTCAGTGGATATTCGTAATCTAATACAAACTGGATTTGAATTTAGTTTGCCAGTCCTGTGGCAAACGTGAATGCTAATTCTCCCAAGTTTTGAACGAAGCACCTAAACACCCACTATAATTTGTGGGCTGCCCAAGCAAGTGTTTGTAAGATGGAAATTACCGCTCACCCTCGACACTTGACATCCTTATCGACCGGATTTACACCGCCGTCGATAGGGTAGACTAGTAACTTCAATCGACGTGACACGATGGCCTCGAGCCCATTCGACACGGTGGGCGCCAAACGGGTGGCAAAATACATTTGATTCAAGCTCGTCCGAAAGACATGTGTCTCTTCCTCCATTTCCCCATTCATACACGGCATGCAAAACAAACTCTCCTCGTCTCAAATTGATGTAGGCTAATATTTTAAATAGGGCGATGTAACTTCCATCGACGTGACACAACCGCCTCTACCTGTCAGCCCTGCTCATACACCATGGCGCCAACCGTGGTGGCAAAACACCTCTCTCGCTCAAA
Organism: Aegilops longissima; assembly: GCA_021605205.1. Taxonomy (NCBI): domain Eukaryota; kingdom Viridiplantae; phylum Streptophyta; class Magnoliopsida; order Poales; family Poaceae; genus Aegilops; species Aegilops longissima. The sequence continues at coordinate 17,727 of JAHIAM010003685.1, read as the reverse complement.
TAGTTATCGGCAAATATTTGGGAGATGCGAGATTACCGCCCTATCCCCAACCGACGCGATGTCCGACATTTTAAACGGGGATAAGTTCAGAATTTTCCCCATTTTAGAGAAGCGCCCCAAAGTTTGAGATCGCCTCCCTCCATTTCCCCATTCATACACCGCTGACGGCAAGACAACCTCCTCATCGCGACCAGCCTCCTCCGTCTGGCCACCCCATCCTCCACCTTGTCGGAGCCGCTACTCCTACCCTGTCGCTCCATCGCAAGAGATGGACATCTCTCATCCACGACGCTGACCAGATCCTTTCATCGCCTCCTTCGCTTCATCGGCGCGCTGCCGCCCACCTTGCCGCTGCCGCCCTTACGACCGCTTCGCCCACGGCGCACAGATATATCCTCGACCCGCCGCCGCCTGCCTAAAGTCTTCTTCCTCCGCCGACAGCCATCGCATCCAGCAGCACCTCAACGACAAGATAGGCCTACACGGCGCCGCAAGAGAGGTGGTACTTCATATGTGCTTAAGTTATTGATCTCACCGGAAAATAGATCGTAATTTGTTTATCGTACTTTTCTTGTCCGTACTAAATCGTAGTGGCTAGTTGAAAGCAAACATTGGTTATGGTAGTTTGTCCGGTTTGCACCTTCAGATCCGCCATGGCACGCACTATACTCGTAAAGCTTATGGTTTCCCTTTATATTCACTACCATCATCGTAGGTGCTTCGGTCGCTAGCACTGCCCTCAAGACCTCAACCCAAAGCTTACGTGTTCAAATATGAATCTGATATGATGCTCATATAACTAAAACAGAACGCTTAATTGGTCACCTAATGTTCCTATATTCGCTTCAAAAGCATGTGTGCCACCCATCGTCCAGCTAGTTCCACTTTCCTGATTTTTCTTGATGCTTAGGGTTTTCCCTTTATCTACTCTACTATGATCTCCGAGGTGCTTTCTCGTCAGACTAGCATTACTCCACCCTTCAAGCTAAACAACACAACACTCGAATTCAAAGCTTAGTTGTTCAAATATGATTGTGATATGATATCGATATTAGTTAACCGACACATTTAATTGGTTAGCTAAAGGTCCCACTTGAGTTTCCAAATGCATGTCTTGACATATAGATAGACAGCATAATTGCATTTCTTTGTCACTTGTTGACCGTATTTTCTTGTCCATACCAAATCTTAGTTGTTATTTCAAAGCAAACATCGGTTGCTAACTACCCTTTATGCGTTTGCAGCTTCAGATCTGCCATCCCACCGCCACGGTCAACACTGTATCGATCATGCTTATGTTTTCCCATTTTATGATGACCACAATCAGCCCACGTGGTTCGTGGTCGAATAGCACTGCTCCACCCATCGAGCTAAACAAGCTTAGTTGTACAAATTCATATCTGATATTATTGCTAATATTAGTAAAATTGAGAGATGTTTAATTGGTTAGCTAAATGTTCCTACTTTAGTTTCAAATGCATGTGAGCCACATATGGAGAGACCGAAAGAATAGTATTTCTCTCGGCGCTGGTTCATCATGGTGGCCAACCGACATTGTATTGAAACACTTGTAATATCTTCAATCTGCTTGCTCTTCCGCTTCTTCTTAAGATGATACTTTCTCTTACGGTCGATCGGGTCAGTCGAGTTGTTCTCCTTAGTATATTTTGAATCTGTCAGTCAGTCGACTTGTTCTTCTTTACTATATGTTGAAGTTATCATCCTGAAGTGTCATCACTTCGAGCTCTCATATTTTGAGTAGTAGGCCACATTATATTAATGCACACAACAAATTACAGCATGCATGGCATCTTTTAAAAGAATTGCGAGATAGCACAAAGGGGTTTACAGGAGGCAGATTGGATTAGAATCACTTGCATTACAAAGAAAATCTCACTTGTTTTTATGTTTTCATGCATGTCGATATTGAACATTATCAAAATGAATATGAGAATGGGCGCACGAGAGAAATATTATGAACGATCCACCGCTAACAAACTTGGCATGGTGGAGGATGGCCTATCTTATTCACCCATCAAGGTGCTTGCTCTAACTTTGCAAAGTTGTATTGGTCGCATATATTTTGCATCCGACCTCTTGCATTTCTTCTACTTTGTTACACCATCTCGCTTAGTTTAAGCATCATATATGAGTATATGCCATAACTATCCATTTTATGTACCTATTCCATGTGTCGTCACACTATGTTTTTCCAATAAATGTTGTTCTTTTGTGATAGATGTCCAAAAGGAAGAGGGTGAGTGCAGATCCTCAAGGAGTACAAACTAGGTATTTGGAAAAGGTAGTGGTACCTGTTAAATCAGATAGATCAAGAGCCACGTAAAACACAGCCCAACTGCATTCACACTTTACCCCTACTCCAAAGGGCTAAACCCCTATTAGAACTGGCTGGGAGCCCAAATGCCGACATCGCCTATGATATCAATTTAAAATTTGAACTCCTAAATTTCTGCTTGTGCCTTACCTTCTTTGTATGAAAACTAATTTCAGATGAATCTCCTTGCTCAAAGGATCATACGATCTCAAAACAATAATGGGCTCTGATTGCTCTTGTCACACTCTCTCTCCTTTTGCCTTGTAACGCTGTACTTAATTAATTGCTATTTGATTATGTATCATCACCGCACCGAGCTTCATTATCCTCTGCTTCTTCCAATATTATTTGATCTATATTTACTCTTTGCAAAATGTAGAATAATGGCAACGCTTATAAAGAATTTTCTTTGGGGAATTTATTGAATTATCCTTCCATCAACATGGAGAAGGGCTTTGTCCAGCCCGTGTTAACATGTAATGTAAGTTCATCCTTCTCAAGCCTTCAAACTTTGTTCTAGTATAGATTTGGATAGGCATCATTGCCTCCACCGCTGTTTGCTTTACTGCTTACATCTGATTGATGTTTGCAACAACTACCAGCTTCAAATTGTAGTTGTAAAACATGTTCCTTATGCGTAATGTATCCATTTATTTGCTTATATAATTGTGAAACCTGTTATGTGTCTCCTTGTTTCTCTTCAGAGTCATATCTCTTATGCCGTGCAGAACTTTAGGGAAGATAGTGAGCCAAACCATCTTGAGGACAGCGAGATGACCCCAAGGTCCTCGCCTTTGATGAAGACAAAGGAGTTGAAGCTACTCACCAGCAGTGTGAGACAACCTCTGCAAGGCCGCCTTCAATCAGCCGACTTCTTCAGCCTCAACTTAAAGCGGAGAGGCTTGCTTCACCATTCACTTGAAGTCAAAGATGCAATGAAGATGTCGAGGACCCGCCGTATGCACCATCATGCCTTAAATCTAGTGTTGATGCATCTATCGCGACACAATCGAGGTCTACTCAGCTTCTTCATTGTTTGGGGTCTGGCCCGCCGTGCCTTGTGCCTTGTGAAGTGCTCTCGTTTTATATATACTTTGTCGGCGATTTATTTGCACCGGTGGCGTAACTTTGATGGCCGCGGATGTAATATGTGCGATAGCCGTGATAGCCTAGCGTAAGTTGCTTGCTTATTTATTTCCTTGTTTTCTTGTTTGTTTGTTTGCTTGTAGTCATTGCGCTTTTTTCGCGGTTTGCTAATGGCTGCAATAACCTATTTTTAAACTAGGCCACAATAACCATGGGCTAATATTTATCGTAGTGACACGGGCCTCCTATGGGTCAGAAACAAGGGCCTTCTACGGGTCGAGAAACAATGGGCCTTCTATGGGTCGATCATCAATGGGCCTTATACGGGCAAGATGATCGACACAAACATGGGCCAATAATAGTTACATTATGGCCGTAGAACGGCTAGAGTTGAATCGTCTGCTCATGGGTCGACCATAACGGGCCATCGTTATTAGGCCGATTTCATGACACTATGAAAATGGCCCAACGTGTTAATGGACCACAAACGGGCCGATCAGAACCACGGGCTGAATTTGGCCCATAAGCGTAAAATGACAAGAACGGGCCGTAAGTAAACGAATGCCGGAAATGAGCCCAAGAATAAATGGGCTCGAGAAGGCCGAAGATAACATGTAATGGAAACGCCCAACGAAATAACGGGCCCTTAATGGGTATAAAGTGATACATCTGCTCATTACGGGCCGCTTTCACCACGGCCATTAATGGGTGTAAAGTAATACACCGCTCATTATAGGCCGCTTTCACCACGGGCCGTTAATAGGCCAAGAGTTACATAGGGCCTCATATGGGCCGAAGACGCCATGGGCCATACATGGGCCGAAATTGGCCGAATCATATTGTGGCCCAGATGACGGCATCGGGCCTAATTCGGATAGGGCGAACGGGCCTTGGGAAGCGGGTTGTAAATGGGCTATATGCGAATGTGCCATTAACAAAGCTTTACATGGGCCGACCTCCACCTTTCGACCAAGTCAAACGGGCAGACTTTTCACGTGAATGGACCTCTCATAATGCGCCACGGTCGACGTATCATAGGCGCTTTCTCGTTCAATGAGTGGATGACATCTATCCCAACGGTAGTCGACACGCAGTTTCTTCCGTACCAATGATGATTTACACGCGAAAATCCTCATTGGTCGGGCTGTTAACGGGTTATCGGATCCAAAACCCGACCCGATAGCTTAACGGCGTTCCGCTACGGTGGATGCCACGGTCGGTCACCCTTGACGAAAAGCACATCTGCGGACGCCACGATTTATCGTCATGGAAGTGGACACTCGTGATGATAATTTTGGTAATGTCATGGAACACTTCTACGACAAAGACTGTATGACTATCTTGATTCGCTATAAATTTGTCATGGATGTATGCATGACAAAAACGCGACCTACTATGACAAACACGTATCATCATAGAAGTGTATTTTTTGTAGTGCTGGTTTTATGCGAGATATCATATGCACGAGTAGAACACAAGTGAGTTGTGGGCGATGTAAGTCATACCGCTTACCAAAGATGTCATACTTTGGTTCGGGCGGTATTGTTGGATGAAGCGCCCGGACCATTATTATGCATACGCTTACGCGAGACCGGTTCTACCGACGCGTTTTGCACATGTGTGGGCGGGTGTCAGATTCTCCAACTTTAGTTGAACCGAGTGTGGCTATGCCCGGTCCTTGTGAAGGTTAAAACAACACCAACTTAACAAACTATCATTGTGGTTTTGATGCGTAGGTTTAGAATGGTTCTTCCTCAGCCCGTAGTAGCCACGTAAAATTTGCAACAACAAAGTAGAGGATGTCTAACTTGTTTTTGCAGGGCATGTTGTGATGTGATATGGTCAAGGCATGATGCTATATTTTATTGTATGAGATGATCATGTTTTTAACCGAAGTTATCGGCTAACCGGCAGGAGCCATATGGTTGTCGCTTATTGTATGCAATGCAATCGCTTCAGAATTGCTTTTACTTTATCACTAAGCAAAGAGCGATAGTCGAGAAGCATAATATTGGCGTAGACGACAACGATGCTACAATGGAGATCAAGGTGTCGCGCCAGGATTTATGGTGATCATGACGGTGTTTCGAGATGGAGATCACAAGCACAAGATGATGATGGCCATATCATATCACTTATATTGATTGCATGTGATGTTTATCTTTTATGCATCTTATCTTGCTTTGATTGACGGTAGCATTTTAAGATGATCTCTCACTAAATTATCAAAGTATAAGTGTTCTCCATGAGTATGCACCGCTATGAAAGTTCTTCGTGGTCGAGACACCACGTGATGATCGGTGTGATAGGCTATACGCTCAAATACAACGGTGTAAAACAGTTGCACACGCAGAATACTTAGGTTAAACTTGACGAGCCTAGCATATAAATGATATGGCCTCGTAACATGGAGACCGAAGGTCGAGCATGAATCATATAGTAGATATGATCAACATAGTGATGTTCACTATTGAAACTACTCCATCTCACGTGATGATCGGACATGGTTTAGTTGATTTGGATCACGTGATCACTTAGAGGATTAGAGGGATGTCTATCTAAGTGGGAGTTCTTAAGTAATATGATTAATTGAACTTAAATTTATCATGAACTTAGTACCTAATAGTATTTTGCTTGTCTATGTTGATTGTAGATAGATGGCCCGTGGTGTTGTTCCGCTGAATTTTAATGCTGCCTTGAGAAAGCAAAGTCTAAAGATGATGGTAGCAATTACACGGATCGGGTCCGAATTTGAGGATTATCCTCATTGCTGCACGTAAGAATTACGCCCTCGGCACCGCTGGGTGCCGACCTGCCGCAGGAGCAACACCAGATGTTATGAACGTCTGCAAAGCAAAGCCGATGACTACCGATAGTTCAGTGGTGCCATGCTTTACGGCTTAGAACCGGTCTTCAACGATGTTTTGAACGTTATGGAGCATCCGAGATGTTCCAGAGTTGAAGTTAATATTTCAAGCAAATGTCCGGATTGAGAGATATGAAGTCTCCAATAAGTTCTACAGCCGCAAGATGGAGGAGAATAGTTCGCTGCTGAGCATATACTCAAAATGTCCGGGTATAACAATCACTTGATTCAACCGAGTTAATCTTCCGATGATAGCGCCATTGATGTAATTCTTCAATCACCGCCACCAAGCTAAAAGAGCTTCGTGATGAACTATAACATGCAAGGATGGATAAGACGATTCCGAGCTCTTCGCAATGCTAAAGGTCGGAGGTAGAACTGTGAGCGACCCGAATTCAATGGATCAAGTCTTTGCTTAAGTGTCATCCCTCGATCGGTATGTCGACACACACAAGACTCGAGGATTTATAACAGAGGTAAATCACATGTATAAATAACGTAAATACTATTACCTCAATCCAAATAGCGGAAGTAACAAGGTTGTGGATTCCCATCAACACCAACGACAAAGTTGAGTGTAGAAATCGTGAACCTAACGTATCACTTACTGTCGCCGATCCTCGCAACATGAGACGTTGCAGCACAAAGAGTCAAGACATTGAATGTACCGCAAATTCACACCATAGGATAATGATGAATAATAACTATCACTACATGCATATTTACTGGTGGAAAGCTCTATGGTTATAGTTTTTGCGAAAAGCCAATTTTCCCTATATCAAAGGAATATATTTTAATTTAACTATCATGGTGGTTGAAACATCATTGAGAAGGTACCCCAACTCAAGGATCCCAATTAAAAGTAATCATTAACCCAACAAATTAATTTAAGTAACATGATGAGATACTTAAGATACTCCAAGTACTAGATACTCAAAATTGTCCATAACCGGGACACGGCTAACCATGATTAGATTGTACACTCGCAGAGGTTTATGACTTTTCCCCACAAGACTCGATCGCTTCTCCGCTGGTTTCTCGTGACTACATGGTGTTTGAGAAACGGATGACCGAGACACGCTTTTCGTAAACATTAACTCTACTCCCGTAGATCATACCAAACCTATAAAACCCACTACTTGGTCGATCTACCTCTTCAAGAGCTTCACGTAACTTACTCAACTATGCTAGAGCCCATAATAGCTTGTGGCTGCACACGGAAGTTTCTAGCATGAAAATATCTCGGCCCTTTGAGCCTAGGTGGCTAACCATAGGATGATCACACGGTATAACCCCCGATCTCCTAGGACAACATCGGTATAACCCTGTGTCCGGCAAGTCCATCGGTATATCCCTGTGGTGCCCCAACCAATCCACCCAGATGTGTATTAAAGTAGCCACCTTAAGTTAAACCTTAGTTAACAATAATCTCTCACCTCTTTCATGAATTCTCTCAAACCAAACCACGCCTCACGAGCATAACATAGCAAGATGAGCACAACGTAAAAGTAACTCCCAAGGGTTTGATAGTAACAGGCAATAGGTTCTACCTCATCAACTACTTTCCCAAAACCCACCATTTAATTAGATCCTAATCATGCAATGTTTGAGGATTGATCTAATGCATAAAAACTGGGTATGAAAGGGATATGATCAAAGTGTGAACTTGCTCGCAATGTTGATGAAGATGATTTGCACTCAAAACTCTTGATAGATCTACTCGTCACACTCCGTCAATCTATCGTGACTCAAGCAATAGTAACCACACATAAGCAATCACCAAAAGATCGGAAAGAACGAAGAAAACAATTCGAAAACATCAAAACCAAGCAAATAACTCTTGCAACATAAAACAATTTCTAACAGTACCAAAATTATGTGAATTTGGCCTTATCAGAAAGTTTAGGTCAAGAGCTTCGATTTGCAAAAAGAATCGACTCAAACGGAGTTATAAACTCGTTACGATCAAACAAAGTTCAAATTCAAATCTGGTCTAATTCAAATTTTAAACTTTCAAAAACATGTTTGAGTTGGATTACTGGATAGAGGAGATCGTAACGAAGAAGTGGGCGTTGGTTTCATCTAATTTGGATAAACGAGCAAAAAGTTATGGCTATTTGAAAAATCAGGGTCAAGCTGTTTTACGAAAGAAAAATAGCTACGGCTAAGGTCTAATGTATAAATACGTAGACTAATTGATAATTTAATCTATCGTATTAGTCTAAAAATAATAAACTACTAAAGTATAAGAAGAAAAGAAAACAAAGAAAGATACCTTTATAAGGCAGAAAAGACGACTTTGGAGAGAAGAGACAATTTCCGTAAGTCGCTACGAGAGAAAAAATATATTTTTCTTAAATGAATCTAGTCAAACCAAAATATTGATTTAACCCTAATCGATGATTTTTGGAGGCTCTATGGGTCTATATTTATAGGTGGAAAAGAGGTTTAGGGTCAAAAGCTAGGCAATGTGGGACTAAACGAGACTTAAAAATATACGTAAAACAGAGGAGAAAAGAGAGTCGCGTGGCATGGGCCAAAAGGCTTTCGTCAAGCCAAGATAATCAGAAATTTTTTTTGAGTAATAGAAAAGAAAAGAAAACTATGGAAGAAAAAATATGGGAAGGAATATGTCCTACTGGCCTGGCCCATATATTATATAGAAAAAGAAAAGAAGGGCGCCTGGTACTATGATGCGCACGTCATGCGATAGTTAGTTTCAGCGCGCTGCAGTTTTTGTTATTTAAAAAAATGAAAGCGATAAACTGAAAAACGAAAATGAAGCTATAATTTTATATAGGCATATTATATATCCAAATTTTCAGAAAAAGATTTTCTACAAGATGAACATTATTCTAGCTTCAAATAAAATACACATAAATTCAAATAAAGCAAAGAGTGCTTCTACCCTAGTAAAATCCAAGAAAATCATTTTAAAAATACCAAAATTAATTCAAATTCATTTATCTCCAATTTTCTGATGTAGGAATCATGTTACCCTATTTTCCATATATTTTATTTTTGGAGAAAATAATTTGAATAAAACTCAAATAACTCCAAATTGAAAAATAAATTCAAAAGAACTCAATTTAATTTTGAAACTCCCAACTCATATTTCATATGTTTTGAAGAAGTCATTTTATCTTCGCCGTGAAAATCATTGAGTTGCATAAAGTTTCAGAATTAGAAATATTCTCACATGAAATTCAAATATTTTCAACACCCTTGTCATCTAAATATATGGAAGAAGTCATGTCATATTCTCCCAGTGGTTTTGTGGTGAAAAGAATTTGAATTCATGAAGATCGTAAAAGAAAATGGAAGTTTGGGAAAGTCCTTTATTCCTCTCATTTAACTTTCAAAAGTTTCAATTTCACTCAATTTCACACAATCAATCAAATCTATTCATTTATTATAACATTCAAAATTTAGAATTTTGGGATGTTACAAAATCAAAAGGAGCATCAAGTATTGATGGTCAATAAGACCACCAGGCCAAGAAAAAGGAAAAGGAAGAAGAAGGAACTTCAAGAAGAACAAGAAGCAAGTTGTCGTCAGAGAAGAAACCCAAGTCCGACCTAAGCCTAAGATCTGAGTGCTTCTACCGCAAGCAGATCGGTCACCGAAGCGGAACTGCCCCAAGTTTTGGCGGATAAGAAGGATGGCAAGGTGAACAAAGGTATATGTGATATACATGTTATTGATGTACCTTACTAATGCTCGCAGAGCACTGGGTATTTGATACCTGTTCTGCTAATATTTGCAACTCAAAACAGGTTGGCTAAGGACGAGGTGATGATGCTGTGGAAATGGTTCTAAAGTCGATGTGATCGCGGTCGGCACGCTACCTCTACATCTACCTTCGGGATTAGTTTTAGACCAATAATTGTTATTTGGTGCCGCCGCTGAGAATGAACATTATATCTGGATCTTGTTTGATGCGAGACAATTATTCATTTAAATCAGAGAATAATGGTTGTTCTATTTATATGAGTAATATCTTTTATGGTCATGCACCCTTGAAGAGTGGTCTGTTTTGTTGAATCTCGATAGTAGTGATACATATTCATAGTATTGAAGCCAAAAGATGCAGAGTTGATAATGATAGTGCAACTTATTTGTGGCAATCGCCATTTAGGTCATATCGTGTAAAGCGATGAAGAAACTCCATACCGATGGACTTTTGAACCACTTGATTATGAATCACTTGGTACTTGCGAACTGCGCCTCATGGGCAAGATGACTAAAACGCCATTCTCGGAACTATGGAGCGAGCAATGATTTGTTGGAAATCATACATACGTATGTATGTGGTCCGATGAATATTGAGGCTCGAGGCGATATCATTATTTTCTCACCTTCACAGATGATTTGAGCAGATATGGGTATATCTACTTAATGAAACATAAGTCTAAAACATTTGAAAAGTTCAAAGAATTTCAGAGTGAAGTTGAAAATCATCGTAACAAGAAAATAAAGTTTCTACGATCTGATCGTGGAGGAGAATATTTGAGTTACGAGTTTGGTCTTCATTTGAAAAATGCGGAATAGTTTCAAGAACTCACGCCACCCGAACACCACAACAGAATGGTGTGTCCCAACGTAATCGTGATTTACTTGATATGGTGCGATCTATGATGTCTCTTACCGATTTACCGCTATTGTTTTGGGGTTATGCTTTAGAGACGGCCATTCACGCTAAATAGGACACCATCAAACTGCTGAGACGACGCCTTATGAACTGTGGTTTGGCAATAAACCAAAGTTGTTGTTTCTAAAGTTTGGGACTGCGACGTGAAAAACTTCAACCCGATAAGCTCGAACCCAAATCAGAAAAATGTGTCTTCATAGGATACCCAAAAGAGACCGCTGGGTACACCTTCTATCATAGATCCGAGGGCATGACTTTTGTTGTTAATTTGGAATCTTTCTAGAGAAGGAGTTTCTCTCAAAGAAGTGAGGGGAGGAAAGTAGAACTTGATGAGGTAAATGTACCTGCCCCTTATTGAAATTAGTTCATCACGTAAACCGGTTTCTCGCGACACCTACACCAATTAGTGAGGAAGTTAATGATGATGATCATGAAACTTCAGATCAAGTTGTTACTGAACCTCGTAGGTCAACCAGAGTAAGATCCGCACCAGAGTGGTACGATAATCCTGTTATGGAAGTTATGTTGCTAGACCATGACGAACCTATGAACTACGAAGAAGCGATGGTGAGCCCAGATTCCGCAAAATGGCTTGAGGCCATGAAATCTGAGATGGGATCCATGTATGAGAACAAAGTGTGGAATTTGGTTGACTTGCCCGATGATCGGCATGCCATTGAGAATAAATAGATCTTCAAGAAGAAGACTGACGCTGACGGTAATGTTACTGTCTATAAAGCTCGACTTGTTGCGAAAGGTTTTCGACAAGTTTAAGGGATTGACTACGATGAGACCTTCTCACTCGTAGCGATGCTTAAGTCTGTCCGAATCATGTTAGCAATTGCCGCATTTTATGATTATGAAATTTGGCAAATGGATGTTAAACTGCATTCCTGAATGGATTTGGAAGAAGAGTTGTATATGATGCAACCGAATGTTTTGTCGATCCAAAGGAGCTAACAAAGTGCAAGCTCCAAATGATCCATTTATGGACTGTGCAAGCCTCTCGAGTTGGAATAAATGCTTTGATAGTGTGATCAAAGATTTGGTTTTATATGCACTTTTGGAGAAGCCTCAGATTTACAAGAAAGTGAATGGGACCTCTATAGCATTTCTGATATTATTGTGGATGACATATTGTTGATTGGAAATGATATAGAATTTCTGGATAGCATAAAGGATACTTGAATAAGAGTTTTTCATGAAAGACCTCGTGAAGCTGCTTATATATTGGGCATCAAGATCTATAGAGATAGATCAAGACGCTTAATTGGACTTTCACAAAGCACATACCTTGACAAAGTTTTGAAGAAGTTCAAAATGGATCAAGCAAAGAAAGGGTTCTTGCTCTGTTACAAGGTGTGAAGTTGAGTAAGACTCAATGCCCACCATCGCAGTAAGATAGAGAGAAGATGAAAGATGTTCCTATGCTTCAGCCATAGGCTCTATCATGTATGCAATGATGTGTACCGACTTGATGTGTGCCTTGCTATAAGTTTAGCAGGAGGTACCAAAGTAATCCAGAGTGGATCATCGACGGCGGTCGAACATCCCAAATACCGAAAAGGACTAAGGATATGTTTTCATTTATGGAGGTGACAAAGAGCTCATCGTGAATGGTTACATTGATGCAAGCTTTGACACTCGGTCCGACGATTCTAAATCGCAAACCGGATACGTGTTTACATTGAACGGTGGAGCTGTCAATTGCGTAGCTTCTAAGCAAAGCGCCGTATGGATCTACGGTGAAGCGGAGTACATAGCTGCTTCGAAGCAACAAATGAAGGAGTCTGGATGAAGGAGTTCATATCCGATCTAGGTGTCTATACCAGTGCATCGGTCCAATGAAAACTTTGTGACAATATCGGTGCAATTGCATTGGCGAAGGAATCCAAATTTCACAAGAGAACCAAGCACATCAAGAGACGCTTAATTCCATCCGGGATTTAGTCCAGGTGGGAGACATAGAAATTTGCAAGATACATACGGATCTGAATGTTGCACTCCATGACTAAGCCTCTTCCACGAGCAAAACATGATCAGCACCAAGGCTCCATGGGTGTTAGAATCATTACAAAGGTAATCTAGATTATTGACTCTAGTGCAAGTGGGAGATCAAGGAAATATGCCCTAGAGGCAATAATAAAGTTATTATTTATTTCTTATATCATGATAAATTTTTATTATTCATGCTAGAATTGTATTAACCGAAACATAATACTTGTGTGAATACATAGATAAACAGAGTGTCACTAGTATGCCTCTACTTGACTAGCTCGTTGATCAAAGATGGTTATGTTTCCTAGCCATTGACATGAGTTGTCATTTGATTAACGGGTCACATCATTAGGAGAATGATGTGATTGACTTGACCCATTCCGTTAGCTTAGCACACAATCGTTTAGTATTCTGCTATTGCTTTCTTCATGACTTATACATGTTCCTATGACTATGAGATTATGCAACTCCCATTTACCGGAGGAACACTTTGTGTGCTACCAAACGTCACAATGTAACCGGGTGATTATAAAGGTGCTCTAAAGGTGTCTCCGAAGGTACTTGTTGGGTTGGCGATTTAGATTAGGATTTGTCACCCGATTGTCTGAGAGGTATCTCCGGCCCACCTCGGTAATGCACATCACTTAAGCCTTGAAGAATTGCAACTAATGAGTTAGTTATGGGATGATGTATCATGTAATCCAGTAAAGAGACTTGGCCAGTAACGAGATTGAACTAGGTATTGAGATACCAAGATCAATCTTGCAAGTAACATACCGATGACAAAGGAACAACGATGTTGTTATGTGGTCCGACCGATAAAGATCTTCAGAATATGGGAGCCAATATGAGCATCCGTGTTCCGCTTATTGGTTATTGACCGAGACGGTCTCTGGCCATGTTCATATAGTTCTCGAACCCGTAGGGTCCGCACGCTTAAAGTTTCATGATAGTTATATTATGAGTTTATATGTTTTGATGTACCGGTTATCGGATATATACCGAGTACCGTTACTGGACCTCTGGGGGATTAATGGGCCTATATGGGCTCTTTAGTGGAAGAGGAGGGTGGCTGCAGGCAGGCTACGCCTCCCCCTCTAGTCCTGAATTGACAAGGAGGGGCGACGCCCCCTTTCCCTTTTCTCCTCCTCTTCCCCTTCTCCTAATCCAACATAGAAGGGAGAGTCCTACTCCTGTGAGTAGGACCTCCCGCACGCTCTCTCTGGCCGGCCGCCTCCCCCTTGCTCATTTATATACGGGGCAGGGGCACCCAAAGACCCAACAATTGATCTGTTGATCTTTTAGCAGGCGTGCCCCCTCCACCAAAGTCCACCTCGAGCAATATTGTAGCGGTGCTTAGGCTAAGCCTCGGCCAAGAGAACATCATCATCATCACCACGCCCGTCAGGTCGACAAAACTCTCCTCAACACTCGGCCGGATCGGAGTTTGAGGGACGCCATCGGGCTGAACGTAAATGAACTCGGAGGTGTCGGTGTTCGGTACTTTGATCGGTCGGATCGTGAAGACGCACACATTACACGTCAACTAAGCAGTTAACGCTCGCTTTCGGGTCTATGAGGGTACGTGGACAACACTCTCCTCTCGCTATGCATCACCATGATCTTGCAAAGCGCGAGGAATGTTTTTGAAATTACTATGTTCCCAACAATGTCCACAGGATCGATCACGACATCGAATCAATCTTCGGGGCAATGTCCACAGGATGGACAGCGGCGCGTGATTGATCTCCGAGGCGATGCTAACAGGACGGACCGCGACATTGAAAACCATCTCTAGGGCGTTATCCACAGGATCGCCGCGACATCGAATCATCAAGGACGCCCACCGCACACCGCACAACCCTAACATAGCAAGCACATTGCAAATAATCAAAACCACAACTATGGTAATAAGCCATTATTTTTACCTTATGCAGGTCACCAGATCCCATTCTCCGGGGCCATCTCCTCGCCCTCGATGGGGCCATCACCTTCCAGGAATACCGCTTCTAAACAGCAGACTATCTCTCAAACTCGCCATGAGCCTCGTGATAGGTGGCCATCAGTAGTCCTCGGGTAGGCACGGGGGCTTTTTGCTGTTCTTCCAACTTTCTTTGAGCAGTTCGCCCACCAACGCCGCCTACTCTTTGGCCATGCTTGTTTCTTGGAGTTCTTCGCTCCATGGGTTGGCCCACCAACATGGTCAACTCGCTGGTCGGTGCTGCTTTCTCGGAGATTGTCACTCCAAGGTTGTCCGCCGCAACTCTTGCCTAGTGCCCGTGATCCATCAATGAACTCGACAAACAAAAAGCAATTGGAAGGAAACCACAATCGCAATGAAAACGGGAAAAGGATAGGCTGTGAGAATCGGTCGGTGCTTCGCAAAAAGAAGATTCTTGGAATGAAAATATAGCAACATCACCGATTCGCCCACCTTTCCTTGGTTGGTACAGAAGAAAAATGGAAGAAGTGAGTATCCTGGAGTGAGGTTTTCTTCAAGAAAGGGGAGAAAAGGCTTCAACGATGCTCTAGTGAAATGATGGTTGCTTCGCCCAGTTCAATCTCGAGGCCACTTTACCACTCGCTGTAAAGGTGTGGGTTTGTGATATGACGGGTCATGACGACTCACACCGAGGTGACCGTGAGTTTGACCGTAGCACCTCGCCGTGATTTGGTGGATGGCACGGGCCCGGATGCTTTTGATGTCCCGCATAGATAGAGCTGCTAGTCATATAGGAGTGCTCATTGTGCACCGCAACCAAGGTGGAGAGGAAAACGAGAACTACGAATTAATGCATGAGTTTAATTAGGGTAGTTTTGTAAAGTACAAATATTTGTCCAATCCAAAATGCCTTGGTTGATGAGATTTGACATTTGAGCCATATAAACCGAAGGAGGGATAACCCGGTAGTCTAGTCACTTGTTGAAATATCTAGAAAGGCAAATACCCTTTTCCGTTCATGGTATATACAAGTACTAGTACTACAATAGTGGGCTCAAAATAGCTATTTTGTCTCATGCAAGAGCTTGGCTATATGAGTGCTCCAAGGCACCGCAACCACAGCGTCGAATCGCCCGTTTGGCTTTTTCGCTTGAAGAAGAAATGATGTTACTCCTACTTCAGATCATCCCTGCATGTCCGCCCACCTCGTATGGAGGGATAGCGTAAAAAGCTCCTACTAGTCCTACCAGCCACCACACCTGGCCGGGAGGGACGCAGCTCATTGACTTCTTCTCCTTTTTGCCTATGACAGGGGGCCCAAGTGGTTGGCCCACCGTCATGCAGCCAAAGGCAAAAAGGCACCGAGCTCACCCATGAGGGGGGGGTTGTAGTAATCAAACTTCGGTCTTGTATGAGTTGACGCGACACATCAAAGACCGATTGATATAAGTCTTTTTAACATTTCAATGGACTACAACATAGGATGTATGTAGACATATTTTGCTTCGTATGTAGTCACTTGTTGCAATCTCTAAAAAGACTTATATTTGGAAACGGAGGGAGTACAATGGATGCATGCATGCCATGACTTCCCTTTTGATACTTGCATGTGTTGATTTGATGCACCTTGCCAAATTTTGACTATAAATTTAAGTAACAATTTTCATGCATGTAAAAAATTACGGGCCATTTGGATTGTGACTATGTTTGTCTTATATTGCCACATTATTTTTCCCACACTTGCCACACTTGCCTAACTTGAGTTGCTCAAATTGTTAGACACACTTTGGCTTGCCTAAGGGAATCTTGCCACACTTTTGTGTCTATGACATGTGGGGTTCACTATAAAAAAAAATTTTGTCTTAGGTGTGACTAATAAAAAGACTTATATTTAGGAACGAGGGAGTAGAAAATATAAATAATAATGCATGTTGGGGCAACCCACGCTTCGATAATTTTAGGTGGGCTTGTTCCAATTTTTACGAGGGGTGGTTACCAAATTTAACGATACAAAGTGCATTTAACACCGAACACCACTTGGAACAAGCGGGTAGGTATCCAAAAACAATCAACAACTAAAAAACGCACCTAGCACGAGGATACAATTTTAAACGATTGTTTTGATGGAGTAAAAAAAAACTACCCCACACGATATATTTGCGAGCCTCCCTTGCTTGCTAGGGTTGCTCTATTCCACACTCTCATCCTCTCAGATCTAAACAAGATAGGGGTGGCACTGCTTTCTCCCCAAAAACATTGTCCTTCTATCCCACCGCTGGTTAAGATCCGCGCCCTCCGCCGTGGGGAGGAGGGCAGGCTAGACCATCGCACACGGGAGGAGACCCACCACCGGTCGCACCATTATCTCGGCCGAGCACGGGGTGGAGGTCCTCCATCCTTCTTCTTGTTCTAGTGGGCGGATCGGCCTCCCGCCGCCCACCTATCCACATCCCGACGACCTTCGTATATCTTCCTTCGAACCGCTTTAGTCACTTCCCATGCCACGTCCTGCATGTGCATCATTTTCACCTCTTAGCCCTCTCGATGGATGGTCCAACGCACCTTTTTTTCTTCTATTGTTAGAGGTAAAGCTACTTCATGGAGTCAATCTTGTACTTGGTTCAAACAAGAAATAAAGTGGGGTGGGGAATTTAGTATGTAATTTTCAGACAAAAGAAGGAAAGGGGGAAAAATATAACTTTATCCCGGTCGGTATGCCGGACAGTTTGCTATCCAAATAGGATAGTGTTGAGTGAACAAAAGGGACCAACCAAATTTTTCTTGATGTTTGTTTTTGGGGCCAAATCAATCACCATTTATGCCCCCTTTTAGGTACTTTGGGGTTTGGT
>JAHIAM010003684.1:0-74685 GCA_021605205.1 Aegilops longissima | reverse complement strand
TTTGGTTTTTGGTTTTACCCAAAATTTTTAAGGTTTTTTGTTTTTTGGTTTTTTCCCTTTTTTTTTTTTTTTTTTTTTTAAATTGGGGGGTTTTTTGGGGTTTTTTCCTTTTATTGGGGGTTTTTTGTTGTTGGTTTTTTTGCCAATTTTGGGTTTGGGGGTTTGGTTTTGGGCCCTGGGTTTTTTTTATTTTTTTTTTTTTAAAAACCCCCGGGGAAATCTTACAATTTTTAATTTTTCCCCTTCAATTTTTTTTTAAGGTTCCCTTTGGTTTTCCTCCCTTTTTTCTTTTTCCCCTTTTTTTAAGGTTTTTTTTTTTTTTAAATTTTGGTTTTTTCCCCCCCCCCTTTTTTTGGGGCCTTATCCTTTATTTAAAACCATTTTTTTTTTTTAAAATTTTAACCTGTTTTTTTCCAAATTAACCCCTTTTTTCCCTTTTTTTTTTCCCCCCCAACCCTTTTTTTTGGGGGTTTTGGCCCCTTTTTCCCCCCGGGGCCCCCCTTTTTTTTTTTTCCCCCTTTTTTCCTTTTTTTTCCCCGGGTTCTTTTTTTTTTTTTTTTTGGTTTTTTCCCCCCCCCGGGCCCCTTTTTCCCCCGGTTTTGGGCCCCCTTTTCCCTTGTTCCCCGGGTTTCCCCCAAAATTTTTTGGGGGTTTTTGGTTTTTTTTTCCCGGGTTTTTTTTAATTCCCCTTCTTTCCTTTTAAAAATTTTTTTCCCGGAGTTTTCCTTTTTTTTTTAAAGGTTTGAATTTTAAACCGGGGTTTTTGGGGGTTTTTAAAATTTTTTTTAAACCTTTTTTTTCTTAAAAACCCGAATTTTGGTGGTTTTCTTTTGGGGACCGGGGGTTTTTTTTTGGGGGGGTTTTATTCGTTTCCCCCCTTTTTCCTTTTTTATTTTTTTTAACCATTTGGGTTTAAAATTTTTCCCCTTTTTTTTCCCCCCTTTGCCGTTAAGTTTTTCCCCCTTTTTTTTCCCCCGGGTTTTTGGGTTTTTCCTTTTGTTACCGGAGTTCTTCACGGTGGTTCTTCATGATTTAATTCATTCTTCAAGAGTTCATCAAGTACCATTCCATCCTCTCAAGTTCATGTTCTAATCTTTCTATGTTCAACAGAGTGCGGCCTAAATCCTTTCAGTCTTATTCGTTTCTTACCCTGTTCTAATCGGAGTGGTTTCATAGTCTATCTGATTCCGTGAACTTTCGATTCTCGCCATTCTCGTCGCTCCTCCCTTCTTCTCAAGTGCTCTCGATTCTTTGCTTCTTCTCTTGAGTTCTTGTTTCACCTCATCCTTTTTCCCTTCCGTCTCGGTCCTAAGATCTCGGGACGAGATCTCTTGTTAGTGGAGGAGTGTTGTAACGCCCCGGATTCGATGCGCCAGGTGTCTGCCAGTTATTCTCCGTCATTGCCATGTTATGTGCTTGCGTGTTGCATTTTGCCATGTCATCATCTGCATTTTATATCATGTCATCATGTGCATCTCATTTTGCATACGTGTTCGTCTCATGCATCCGAGCATTTTCCCCGTTGTCCGTTTTGCAATCCGGCACTCCTATGTCATCCGGCGTCCCCTCTTTGCCTCTTCTCTTGTGCGGGTGTTAAACGGTCTCGGAGTGGACCGAGATTTTTCAAGCGGCCTTGGTATAGCACCGGTAGACCGCCTGTCAAGTTTCGTGCCATTTGGAGGTCGTTTGTTACTCCAACGGTTAACCGGGTAACCGCAAAAGCCCCCTTCTCTTTGCAGACCAACACCCCTTTCAAAGTGGCCCAAAGCGCAGCAAACTCCCCTCTATGCTCTCGGTCGTTCGATCATGATCGTGTGGGCGAAAACCGCTCCTCATTTGGACTCTTCTAGCTCCCTCTACCTATAAATATGTGCCCCTCCCCGAAATTTCGGGTCCAAAACCATAGTCTAGCTCCTCCCGCAGCCACCGGACGCGTCCGCCCCCGCCGGACATGTCCGCCGCGTCCGGCCACCTCACCCCGGCCAATCCCGGCATGCCACCTCAGCTCCGCCGCCACGTGTCGCCTCCTGATTCACACCCCACACACACACCACAGGTTCCATTGGGCCCAGTGGGCTCTGCTGCAGCACACGCCTGCATGGCCGCCTCAAGGCCAGCCCGCTTCGCTTCGCATGCGCCTTCCTCACACTCGCGCTCACTCGCTCCGCCTGACCACCTCTGTCTGTCACACATGCTGGCTCCTCCAGCGCTTGTCGCCTCGATCGCCCATCCGCCGCCGCCGCCATGCAGACGGCCACGCCTGAGCCGCCTGAGCGCCTCTGGCCTCCCGCCTCTCCTCCGCGGCGCCCTGCCTCCTCGTCTCCGGCCAGATCCGCGAGATCCGGACGGATCTCACCGCCCGCCTCCCTCGCTCTCCGGCGGCTCTCTGCACCACTCCGCGAACCTCGGCTCCGAGCCCCTAGATCCGACCTAAGAAGGTTGATTCCCCCCCTCGCTTTTTTTCCTAAGTCCTAGATTTTCAGCATTATGTGCCTATGTTCAACATGCCATAACTCTCTGCATACTGCTCCGTTTCGTGCGTGTAATATGTCGAATTGTTCGTCGACGAGTACTTCATTTCATTCCATTGCACCATGTTCATCTGAGTTCTTCTTGATGCATGAATCATCGTTGTAAGAGTGCTATATGATGTTAACCTGCTGAAACTGTTATAACTTGATGATTTGTCATTTTTGTTGCATTTGATGTGTGCATCCTATGAGGTTGATGTCTACATGTGTTTTGTGCTATGTCATGCCATCTTCAAGTGGTGCCATCCTTGGATTTTTGTGGGTCCTGTAGTGAGTGCATCGAGCTTGTTAAGTAGGGTACTTGCTGTTACTGTTTTGCTAGTGTGAATCTGTTATTTCGTGATGCTATGTAAACCTGCTGCTACTAGTCATTCTATGCATAATCTGGAGATGTTCACTAAGGATGTTTTGTTATACATGTCTTGCTCTATCCATCCATGCCCTTTGTTGTAATTATAGTCTGCTGTAACTTGTTCCTGTAGTGAGTGCATCGAGCTTGTTAAGTAGGGTACTTGTCACTCTGCTTTGCTAGTCCTAATCATATTTCGTGATGCTATGTAAACCTGCTGCTACTAGTCATTCTATGCATAATATGGAGATGTTCATTAAGGATGTTTTGTTATACATGTCTTGATCTATCCATCCATGCCCTTTGTTGCAATTATAGTCTGCTGTAACTTGTTGTTATCTTGCCCTCAAGATTGCTAAATAATGTTGCTGTCAGCCTGTTAACATTAAGTTCAATGTTGCTATGATTGTTGTTAGTGATCCATGCACCCTATGAACTTGCTCTTGCCATGCTTAGCTTCATAAACATGTCTTATTACTGTGAGTTGCCTTGCCATGCCATGTATTGCTCTGTGGTGAGTGGTTCAAGCTCACCAACATGTCTACTTATTGTTGTTCCTGCCATGTATGAATCTGTAATATAACTTGCTATGTTTACATGGGTGCCATCATATCTTCTGATCCTTTTTGGCTCATGGTCAGTAAAGGAATTTTGTTCTATGCATTAGTAGATTCATGCCATGCCTTTGTTTGCCATGATAAGTTCCTGTAGCATGTTGTTTGATAGCTCTAAACATTGCAACCTGATGTTATTTCTGCTAAGTCTGAAACTGTTATTATATGCAATCTTGCCATGTCATTTTGAGCATGTTCTAGTGATTTCGGAGATAGCTCAGTGTTCATGTTTTGTCATGCTTAACCTGTACTTCATGCCCATGCCTTTTGTTTTCACGTTGAGATGCTGTAGCATAGTGTTTTGATGCTTCCAATATGCCTAGTTGCTGTTTTGGACAGATTGTTGTCATGACTTGTATAGGGTGTATGTGTTGAACTGTTGCTCCGTTTTGAGTGTGCTCTATATGAAACTTGCTTGATTTTGCATGTAGTTTCATATTATCATGTTGCATCCTTGTCTTGAGGTGTTTGCTTGATGTTTGGGTGCATTTTGCATCAATGCCATGCTTAACTTGTTTTGCTCATATCTTCTAGGCCGAGTCTCAATCTAATGAACTTTATATGTAACTTGACTAGAATTTCGTGTAGATCATCGTGGTGCATCTTAACTTGCTGTTTAGCAACTTGAACATAAGGTTTATTCAGATCTGGACCAATTTCGAAATTTGCATATGAGGACTTACCGGAATTGTTATATGTTGCTTTCGGCCTCATTTAAACTTGCTTTGATGTGTTGGTATTGTATGCATCATCTTTTGCCATGAGTAGCTTCATGTAGCTTTGTCATGCATCATGCTTGTTGTGCATCATGTCTTGTCTATGTGTGGTGTGTTTACCATGTTGTGTGCTTCTTCTTGTTAGTTCCTGCTTGCTATGATCGTGAGGATTCGCTCGCTCACGCTTGGTTCGTCTTCGTGGCTTCATCTTCTTCATGGACTCGTTCTTCTTCCTAGCGGGATTTCAGGCAAGATGACCATCACCTTGGATCTCATTACTATCATTGCTATGCTAGTTGCTTCGTTCTATCGCTTTGCTGCGCTACCTATCACTTGTTCTTCAAGCCTCCCAATTTGCCATGTCAGCCTCTAATCTTTGTCACCCTTCCTAGCAACCGTTGTTTGGCTATGTTACCGCTTTTGCTCAGCCCCTCTTATAGCGTTGCTAGTTGCAGGTGAAGTTGAAGATTGCTCCATGGTGAACAGGATTATGTTGGGATATCACAATATCTCTTATTTAATTAATGCATCTATATTTTTGGTAAAGGGTGGAAGGCTCGGCCTTATGCCTGGTGTTTTGTTCCACTCTTACCACCCTAGTTTCCGTCATATCGGTATTATGTTCCCGGATTTTGCGTCCCTAACGCGTTGGGTGAGTTATGGGACCCCTTGACAGTTCGCTTTGAATAAGACTCTCCAAAGAAGGCCCAACCTTGGTTTTACCATTTGCCTCACCACCACCTACTTTTCCCTTGGGAGTAATTAACCCAAGGGTCATCTTTATTCAGCCCCCGTGCCAATGCTTGTCTAAGTGTTGGTCCAAACTAGAGCATCGTATGGGACCATCCCTTGGCACCTTGGGTTACGCCGGTACCAGACGCTTCGCTTATCCGGTGTTGCCTCGAGAACAAGATATGTGCAGCTCCTATCGGGATTGTCGGCGATCGGGCGGTCTTGCTGGTCTTGTTTTATTATCGTCGAAATGTCTTGTAGCCGGATTCCGAGACTGACCGGTCTTCCGGGAGAAGGAATATCCTTCGTTGATCGCGAGAGCTTATCATGGGCTTGTTGGGACACCCCGCAGGGTTTGAACTTTCAAAGCCGTGCCCGTGGTTATGTGGCAGATGGGATTTTGTTAATATCCGTTGTAGTAAACTTGAAGCAAACTCTTCTAAAATACACCAACCGTGTGCGTAATCGTGAGTGTCTCTTTTCGGGTTGATCGAGAGGAGAACACGGTTTCGGGTTATGTCTCGACGTAAGTAGGAGTTCAGGATCACTTCTTGATCATTACTAGTTGTCGACTGCCCGCTTGCTCTCTTCTCGCTCTTATTTGCGTTGGTTAGCCACCATATATGCTTAGTCGCTGCTGCAACCTCACCACTTTACCCCTTCCTTTCCCTTTAAGCTTTGCTAGTCTTGATACCCATGGTAATGGGATTGCTGAGTCCTCGTGGCTCACAGATTACTACAACAACAGTTGCAGGTACAGGTTTGCGATGATCATGACGCGAGAGCGATGTTTGCTTGTGTTGGAGTTCTTCTTCTGCTTCTTCTTCGATCAGGGGATAGGTTCCAGGTCGGCAGCCTGGGCTAGCAGGGTGGACGTCATTTGAGTTTCTGTTTGTGTTTCATCCGTAGTCGGATGATGCTCTAATGTATTGTGATGTTGTATTCGTGTGGCATTGTATGCCTCTTGTATGTATCCCCATATATTATGTAATGTTGATGTAATGATATCCACCTTGCAAAAGCGTTTCAATATGCGGGTCTATCCTTGGTGGGACCTTCGAGTTCCTTTTGGACATATTGGGCGTGACAAGTTGGTATCAGAGCCTCGACCGACCTTAGGAGCCCCCTTGATTGATCGTGTAGTTTGGCCGCTGTCGAGTCTAGAAGAAAACTATTTTCGGAGTCTAGTTATATCGAAGAGTAGGAATTCTTTTACTTCTCACCCTTCGTCGCCCGTGAGGAATCTTGACGTAGGTGTTTTGAATTACTCCTCTTCCCCTTCAATTTTTTTCTTTAGGATCACGCAGTTGGTTTTCCGATCGTTGGTTCTCATCTCTTTTCATCCGGTGCATTTTCTCGTCAAGGCTATTCGACCCTCTTCATCGTTGTCAAGTCCAATCCTCAGTTGTTTTCTTTTCCCACCCACCCACCCTTTTCTTCTCGAAGACGGAGCCTGTGATCGAGTATCCATCCTACTCGTGCGAAGTTTTTGCTCTCTCTCCTCAATGATTTCAACCGGTGTTTTATCTTCAAGATATTCGTCGATTTTCCTTCCAAGTTACCTTGTTTTCCTGCCCTCCCACCCTTTTTCTTTCCGGAGCCTGAGTCTGTTTCGACCATCAATTTCATTCGTACGGAGCCTCTTCAGTCTTCCCTCAATCATTTCAACTGGTGAATTCTCGTCTCGGTGGACATTCTTCATCTCTTTATCTCTCCGGTGGATTCAATTCCATTTTTTGGTAGTGATTATATTCTTTCTCTCGGCTCAAGTGTTTTTCCTTGCTCGTTCATCTCTCGCCAGTTTATCCTTCCGGAGTGTGCAAGACATCTCAAGAGATTCGTCTGTGTTCCAATTGATTCGTGGTTGTCACTTCATTCAAACATTTCAATCGTTCCGGTGCATCATCTATCTGTTCAACATCCCTTTCCAACGGTGTTTTTCTTCAAGGGCCCTAACCCACGTGTCTTTCCTGTGATCTTACCCGACTCTTCTAATTTCCCGGAGTTATTCTCAATTCTTTTCGGAGTTTGACGAAGAATGAATTTCATCACCGATGCCTTTTCAAGATCGATTTCAAACCATTTCATTGTTGGCTCAACCTCTTCGCTTTTCATTCTCCCGGAGTACCTCAGTAATTTTGGTGGTGTTTCTCGTCATCATTTGAAGACCGAAGGAGAGTTTTTCCTCTAAATCTTGTCTGTTCTCTCGAAGATCTGTGGTTCTAGTTCATGTTACCCTCTCGAATTATTCCATTTGTCAGATATTCTTTTCTTAACCATCCGGAGTATGTCAGGAGTTGTTTTTCCATTTCTTTTTACCGGAGGCCATCGTTCCAGAAGAATTCTTCGTCCTCACATTTCAGCTACCGTTATCCAGTTATCCTGGTGCTTCTTTCAAGTGTTATTTAATCAGCTCATGATCTCTTTCTTCTTTTGCATCTAATCCCCCTCAAGCATTTTGTTCTTCTAATTCCTCCCGGTGATTCATTCTCTTTCGTCAGTCATTTCCGAATTCTAACGGTGGTTCTTTCAGATTCTTTTCTTTGATTATCATATTAATCCATTCGTTCTTTCCAATCCTACCGGTGGTTCATGAAGACTTTCTCAAGTTTGGTGCCCCCCCTTAATCCTTTTCAAGAAGAATAAGTAATATGCAAAATCCATTGCTTGTCATCAATTTAATTTGATGAAGGATAAGCATACAATAAATCTTATTCTTATTTCATCCAAGTGAGTAATCCTTTCCTTCGGAGTTTGTTCTTGAGGAATAAATTCTATTTCCAAGTTTTTCATCTTTTCTTTTCCGGAGTTCAAATTTACTTGGCCATCTCGTCGGAACCTCCATCTAAATCATCGCAAGGCTCATCTTATTCTTTCATCCTTCATTTCCATCTCATCATCCTTTTGTTACCAGAGTTCTTCACGGTGGTTCTTCATGATTTAATTCATTCTTCAAGAGTTCATCAAGTATCATTCCATCCTCTCAAGTTCATGTTCTAATCTTTCTATGTTCAGTCAGAGTGCGGCCTAAATCCTTTCAGTCTTATTCGTTTCTTACCCTGTTCTAATCGGAGTGGTTTCATAGTCTATCTGATTCCGTGAACTTTCGATTCTCGCCATTCTCGTCGCTCCTCCCTTCTTCTCAAGTGCTCTCGATTCTTTGCTTCTTCTCTTGAGTTCTTGTTTCACCTCATCCTTTTTCCCTTTCGTCTCGGTCCTAAGATCTCGGGACGAGATCTCTTGTTAGTGGAGGAGTGTTGTAACGCCCCGGATTCGATGCGCCAGGTGTTTGCCAGTTATTCTCCGTCATTGCCATGTTATGTGCTTGCGTGTTGCATTTTGCCATGTCATCATCTGCATTTTATATCATGTCATCATGTGCATCTCATTTTGCATACGTGTTCGTCTCATGCATCCGAGCATTTTCCCCGTTGTCCGTTTTGCAATCCGGCACTCCTATGTCATCCGGCGTCCCCTCTTTGCCTCTTCTCTTGTGCGGGTGTTAAACGGTCTCGGAGTGGACCGAGATTTTTCAAGCGGCCTTGGTATAGCACCGGTAGACCGCCTGTCAAGTTTCGTGCCATTTGGAGGCCGTTTGTTACTCCAACGGTTAACCGGGTAACCGCAAAAGCCCCCTTCTCTTTGCAGACCAACACCCCTTTCAAAGTGGCCCAAAGCGCAGCAAACTCCCCTCTATGCTCTCGGTCGCTCGATCATGATCGTGGGCGAAACCGCCTCATTTGGACTCTTCTAGCTCCCTCTACCTATAAATATGTGCCCTCCCGAAATTTCGGGTCCAAAACCCTAGTCTAGCTCCTCCCAGAGCCATCGGACGCGTCCGCCTCACGGACATGTCCGCCAAGGTCCGCCACCTCACCTCGGCCAATCCTGCATGCCACCTCAGCTCCGCCGCCACGTGTCGCCTCCTGATTCACACCGCCACACACACACATGGCTGGCCCATTGGGCCCAGGCGGGGCCCCTGCCGCCAGCACACACACCACCACCAAGGCCACCACACACACTGTCACAAGGCTCCCACCGCCTCTCACACACAAGCCGCCGCCTCCGCCTGACCTCACCCCGTCACGCACATGGCTGGCTCCTCCAGCGCCTGTCGCCTCGATCACCCATCCGCGCTGGCCGCACATGGATTTGCCACGCCTGAGCCGCCTGAGCGCCTGGCCTCCCGTCTCTCCTCCACGGCGGCCGCCCGCCTCCTCGTCTGGCCAGATCCGCGAGATCCGGACGGATCTCACCGCCTCATTGCCTCCCTCATCTCCGCGGCTCCCTGCACCACTCCGCGAACCTCGGCCCGAGCCCCTAGATCCGACCTAAGAAGGTTGATTCCCCCTCCCTCGTTTTTCGTCTAAGTCCTAGATTTTCAGCATTATGTGCCTATGTTCAACATGCCATAACTCTCTGCATACTGCTCCGTTTCGTGCGTGTAATATGTCGAATTGTTCGTCGACGAGTACTTCATTTCATTCCATTGCACCATGTTCATTTGAGTTCTTCTTGATGCATGAATCATCGTTGTAAGAGTGCTATATGATGTTAACCTGCTGAAACTGTTATAACTTGATGATTTGTCATTTTTGTTGCATTTGATGTGTGCATCCTATGAGGTTGATGTCTACATGTGTTTTGTGCTATGTCATGCCATCTTCACAGTGGTGCCATCCTTGGATTTTTGTGGGTCCTGTAGTGAGTGCATCGAGCTTGTTAAGTAGGGTACTTGCTGTTACTGTTTTGCTAGTCTGAATCTGTTATTTCGTGATGCTATGTAAACCTGCTGCTACTAGTCATTCTATGCATAATCTGGAGATGTTCACTAAGGATGTTTTGTTATACATGTCTTGCTCTATCCATCCACGCCCTTTGTTGTAATTATAGTCTGCTGTAACTTGTTCCTGTAGTGAGTGCATCGAGCTTGTTAAGTAGGGTACTTGTCATATCGCTTTTGCTAGTCCTAATCATATTTCGTGATGCTATGTAAACCTGCTGCTACTAGTCATTCTATGCATAATATGGAGATGTTCATTAAGGATGTTTTGTTATACATGTCTTGATCTATCCATCCATGCCCTTTGTTGCAATTATAGTCTGCTGTAACTTGTTGTTATCTTGCCCTCAAGATTGCTAGATAATGTTGCTGTCAGCCTGTTAACATTAAGTTCAATGTTGCTATGATTGTTGTTAGTGATCCATGCACCCTATGAACTTGCTCTTGCCATGCTTAGCTTCATAAACATGTCTTCTTACTGTGAGTTGCCTTGCCATGCCATGTATTGCTCTGTGGTGAGTGGTTCAAGCTCACCAACATGTCTACTTATTGTTGTTCCTGCCATGTATGAATCTGTAATATAACTTGCTATGTTTACATGGGTGCCATCATATCTTCTGATCCTTTTTGGCTCATGGTCAGTAAAGGACTTTTGTTCTATGCATTAGTAGATTCATGCCATGCCTTTGTTTGCCATGATAAGTTCCTGTAACATGTTGTTTGATAGCTCTAAACATTGCAACCTGATGTTATTTCTGCTAAGTCTGAAACTGTTATTATATGCAATCTTGCCATGTCATTTTGAGCATGTTCTAGTGATTTCTGGAGATAGCTCAGTGTTCATGTTTTGTCATGCTTAACCTGTACTTCATGCCCATGCCTTTTGTTTTCACGTTGAGATGCTGTAGCATAGTGTTTTGATGCTTCCAATATGCCTAGTTGCTGTTTTGGACAGATTGTTGTCATGACTTGTATAGGGTGTATGTGTTGAACCGTTGCTCCGTTTTGAGTGTGCTCTATATGAAACTTGCTTGATTTTGCATGTAGTTTCATATTATCATGTTGCATCCTTGTCTTGAGGTGTTTGCTTGATGTTTGGGTGCATTTTGCATCAATGCCATGCTTAACTTGTTTTGCTCATATCTTCTAGGCCGTAGCTCCGAATCTAATGAACTTTATATGTAACTTGACTAGAATTTCGTGTAGATCATCGTGGTGAATCTTAACTTGCTGTTTAACAACTTGAACATAAGGTTTATTCAGATCTGGACCAATTTCGAAATTTGCATATGAGGACTTACCGGAATTGTTATATGTTGCTTTCGGCCTCATTTAAACTTGCTTTGATGTGTTGGTATTGTATGCATCATCTTTTGCCATGAGTAGCTTCATGTAGCTTTGTCATGCATCATGCTTGTTGTGCATCATGTCTTGTCTATGTGTGGTGTGTTTACCATGTTGTGTGCTTCTTCTTGTTAGTTCATGTTTCGCTATGATCGTGAGGATTCGCTCGCTCACGCTTGGTTAAATCTTCGTGGCTTCATCTTCTTCATGGACTCGTTCTTCTTCCTAGCGGGATTTCAGGCAAGATGACCATCACCTTGGATCTCATTACTATCATTGCTATGCTAGTTGCTTCGTTCTATCGCTTTGCTGCGCTACCTATCACTTGTTCTTCAAGCCTCCCAATTTGCCATGTCAGCCTCTAACCTTTGTCACCCTTCCTAGCAACCATTGTTTGGCTATGTTACCGCTTTTGCTCAGCCCCTCTTATAGCGTTGCTAGTTGCAGGTGAAGTTGAAGATTGCTCCATGGTGAACAGGATTATGTTGGGATATCACAATATCTCTTATTTAATTAATGCATCTATATTTTTGGTAAAGGGTGGAAGGCTCGGCCTTATGCCTGGTGTTTTGTTCCACTCTTACCACCCTAGTTTCCGTCATATCGGTATTATGTTCCCGGATTTTGCGTCCCTAACGCGGTTGGGTGAGTTATGGGACCCCCTTGACAGTTCGCTTTGAATAAGACTCTCCAAAGAAGGCCCAACCTTGGTTTTACCATTTGCCTCACCACCACCTACTTTTCCCTTGGGAGTAATTAACCCAAGGGTCATCTTTATTCAGCCCCCCAGGCCAATGCTTGTCTAAGTGTTGGTCCAAACTAGAGCACCGTGCGGGACCATCCCTTGGCACCTTGGGTTACGTCGGTACCAGACGCTTCGCTTATCCGTGTTGCCCTCGAGAACAAGATATGTGCAGCTCCTATCGGGATTGTCGGCGATCGGGCGGTCTTGCTGGTCTTGTTTTATTATCGTCGAAATGTCTTGTAGCCGGATTCCGAGACTGATCGGTCTTCCCGGGAGAAGGAATATCCTTCGTTGATCGCGAGAGCTTATCATGGGTTGTTGGGACACCCCGCAGGTTTGAACTTTCAAAGCCGTGCCCGTGGTTATGTGGCGATGGGATTTTGTTAATATCCGTTGTAGTAAACTTGAAGCAAACTCTTCTAAAATACACCAACCGTAGCGTAATCGTGAGTGTCTCTTTTCGGGTTGATCGAGAGGAGAACACGGTTTCGGGTTATGTCTCGACGAAGTAGGAGTTCAGGATCACTTCTTGATCATTACTAGTTGTCGACTGCCCGCTTGCTCTCTTCTCGCTCTTATTTGCGCTTGGTTAGCCACCATATATGCTTAGTCGCTGCTGCAACCTCACCACTTTACCCCTTCCTTTCCCTTTAAGCTTTGCTAGTCTTGATACCCATGGTAATGGGATTGCTTGAGTCCTCGTGGTTCACAGATTACTACAACAACAGCTTGCAGTGTACAGGTTTGCGATGATCATGACGCGAGAGCGATGTTTGCTTGTGTTGGAGTTCTTCTTCTGCTTCTTCTTTGATCAGGGGATAGGTTCCAGGTCGGCAGCCTGGGCTAGCAGGGTGGACGTCATTTGAGTTTCTGTTTGTGTTTCATCCGTAGTCGGATGATGCTCGTATGTATTGTGATGTTGTATTCGTGTGGCATTGTATGCCTCTTGTATGTATCCCCATATATTATGTAATGTTGATGTAATGATATCCACCTTGCAAAAGCGTTTCAATATGCGGGTCTATCCTTGGTGGGACCTTCGAGTTCCTTTTGGATAGGGTCGCATATTGGGCGTGACACTTGTCCACCAGGTTTCGGACGCAGGTTTGGAGTCCGGCCAGCTCTTCCGAATTACCCCACGTCAAGCCCGTCTCTTTCCATGAGGTGAGCCGTGTGGGGAAGCCAGATCGGAATTCGGGGGCCGCCGCCCATTGAGAGTCGCGCGGCTCGGTGATATAGAACCACCCCGATTGCCACCCCTTTATGGTCTCCACAAAGGAGCCCTCGAGCCATAGGACGTTGTCCATCCTGCCCACCATGGCGCCTCAAGACTGCTTGGCGGCCGCCCACTACCTTCGGCTTGACATTGAAGGTCTTCACCATAAGCGGGTGGGGCTGGATGCAGGGAAGGCCTTGCACACGACGATAAACGCCGAGATGTTGAGGATGAAATTCGGGGCCAGATCATGGAAATATAGGCCGTAGTAGAACATGAGCCCCCGGACGAACGGGTGAAGTGGAAACCCTAGTCCGCGGAGGAAGTGGGGGTGGAACACCACCCTCTCATGGGGCCTGGGGGTGGGGATGAGCTGCCCCTCGCTGGGGAGCCTATGCGCGATGTTGCTGGACAAGTATCCGGCCTTCCGCAGCTTTTTGATGTGCCCCTCCGTGACGGAGGAGGCCATCCACTTGCCTCCCGCTTCGGACATAGTTGGAGAAGGTTGAGGTGGGATGTGCGGACTTGGGCGCTGGAGCTCGAGTGCACGGAAATGGATAAGAAAAGTAGGAAGAAGGCGTGTGTGAAAAAGCGGATCCTTATCCCCTTATATGGACGAACAAAGCTATGCGTCCCCACCGGCCTGATAAAACTCGCTTATCTCCTAAGCGCCGTAATCAATGGGGCGGTTGGGTTACCCACGCCCGTATTGATGAGAATCCCGGAATAAGGGGACACGATCTCTGCTTTGACAAGACATGCCAAGGAAACCGCCACGCTAAACGCGCTGAGGTGGGACATTGAAAACGATTCGAATAAAGGCTTGGCCGTGGTGTGGTGTCACGCTGCGGAATACGTCAGCAGATTGAACTTGTGTAAATGTTATTCTCTCTACGGTGGTATGTGGAACTTATTTTGCAGAACCGGACACTATCCTTGTGTTCAAAATCTTCTATGAAGTATTCGTCAGAGGAACCCGCCTTGCAAAGCCGAAGACAATATGCGCGCCGGACTCTTCGTCATTGAAGCCTGGTTCAGGGGCTACTGAGGGAGTCTTGGATTAGGGGGTGTCCGGATAGCCGGACTATAGCCTTCGGTCGGACTCGTGGACTATGAAGATACAAGATTGAAGACTCCGTCCCGTGTCCGGATGGGACTTTCCTTGGCGTGGAAGGCAAGCTTGGCGATACGGATATGTAGATCTCCTACCATTATAACCGACTCGGTGTAACCCTAACCCTATTCGGTGCCTATATAAACCGGAGGGTTTTAGTCCGTAGGACGAACAATAATCATACCATAGGCTAGCTTCTAGGGTTTAGCCTCTCTGATCTCGTGGTAGATCTACTCATGTACTACCCATATCATCAATATTAATCAAGCAGGAGTCGGGTTTTACCTCCATCGAGAGGGCCCGAACCTGGGTAAAAACATCGTGTCCCTTGTCTCCTGTTACCATCCGCCTAGACGCACAGTTCGGGACCCCCTACCCGAGATCCGCCGGTTTTGACACCGACAGGGAGGGAGAGGGCTGCGCCAAGGGAAGGGTGTGGAAGCCCTCCCACCTCCCCTCTATTTATAGGGGCAAGGGAGAGGGGGGTTGGCCCCCTCCAGATTGATCTAGAGGGGGGGCGGCGGCCAAGGGGGGAAGGCTTGCCCCCAAGCCAAGGGGGCGCCCCCTTTAGGGTTTCCCCCAACCCTAGGCGCATGGACCCTAGGGGGGTTTGGCGCCCAGCCCACCTAGGGGCTGGTTCCCCTCCATATTCAGCCCATAGGGCCCTCCGAGGCAGGTGGACCCTCCCGGTGGACCCTCGGAACCCTTTCGGTGGTCCCGGTACAATACCGATAAACCCCCGAACACTTCCGGCGACTGAATAAGGACTTCCCATATATAAATATGTATCTCCGGACCATCCCGGAACTCCTCGTGACGTCCGGGATCTCATCCGGGACTCCGAACAACATTCCTTAACCGCATACTAATTCCCATAACAACTCTAGCATCACCGAACCTTAAGTGTGTAGACCCTACGGGTTCGGGAATCATGCTGACATGACCGAGACATCTCTCCGACCAATAACCAACAGCGGGATCTGGATACCCATGTTGGTTCCCACATGTTCCACGATGATCTCATCGGATGAACCACGATGTCAGGGATTCAAACAGTCCCGTATACAATTCCCTTTGTCAATCGGTACGTTACTTGCCCGAGATTCGATCGTTGGTATCCCAATACCTCGTTCAATCTCGTTACCGGCAAGTCAGTTTACTCGTTCCGTAATGCATGATCCTGTGACTAACTGCTTAGTCACATTGATCTCATTATGATGATGCATTGCCGAGTGGGCCCAGAGATACCTCTCCGTCATACGGAGTGACAAATCCTGCCTCGATTCGTACAACCCAATGCACACTTTCGGAGATACCTGTAGTGTACCTTTATAGCCACCCAGTTATGTTGTGATGTTTGGTACACCCAAAGCATTCCTACAGTATTCGGGAGTTGCACAATCTCATGGTCTTAGGAAATGATACTTGACATTTATAAAAGCTTAGCAGACGAACTGCACGATCTTGTGCTATGCTTAGGATTGGGTCTTGTCCATCACATCATTCTCCTAATGATGTGATCCCGTTATCAATGACATCCAATGTCCATGGTCAGGAAACCGTAACCATCTATTGATCAACGAGCTAGTCAACTAGAGGCTCACTAGGGACATGTTGTGGTCTATGTATTCACACATGTATTACGATTTCCGGATAACACAATTATAGCATGAACAAAAGACAATTATCATCACTACAAAAAAAAAAGACACATCCGTGACATTTTGGGCCGAACGAAAAAAATTTCTGTCATACATATGACACTTCTATGACGATAATTGTGACAGAACCCGGTACCATCATAGATGTGGTGGGCTCCTACTTCTATGACAAAAAATCATGACAGAAAATGGGCTTTTCGTCCTGGAAGGGCCGGAGACGCAGCTGCATGACATTCTTTGGGCCGTCCATGACGGAAAAAACCTTGGTAGAAGCGAGGGGGAGGAAATTTTCGAGGAGTTGCCGGTTACGGTGGGAGGTCGGGGGCAGAGCGATGCGCGTTTCTCTCGTACACGTGCGAGGCGTTGGCTCTAACTGAACCCGAGCGAAGCGTTGGGCTCTAATCAACCCGAGCGATTGCAGACCGCAGTTACGCGTTATCGAACCCGAGCGATCGATCGATGGTTGTTAATCGAACCCGATGGAGCGATTCTTCGCTCTCGCTGCTAATCAAGCCGATCGATGCTGCCTCTGGGATGAACAGTGAGTGTTGCGGGGGGGGTTGATGAACAAGGAGCGGTGGCGTTGCCTCGGATGAACAGAACCCGTGGAGTGGAGGGCTGGATGAACGGTAGACGGTGGAGGGGTGGCCGTGGAGGGGTGGTTGAACATGACCTCGTGGTGTGGAGGGCTGGATGAATAGTAGACGGTGGAGGGGTGCCCGTGGAGGGGTGGTTGAACAGTAGCCGGTGGAGTAGCGCGTGGTGGAGGCTGGATGAACAGGAGCCTGTGGAGGCTGGAGGAGGTCGAGGTGGAGATGAACAATATCCCGTGGAGTCCTGCTTTGCGACGCCACACCCTCCCGGCGAACAGACCCCGCTTCAACCGTGGCGCCCAACACAAGTCCGCTTTCATCCGCTTTTTGGTACGCCACACCCTCCCGATCAACAGACCCCTGCTTCGACCGTAGGAGGTCCTTTTCCTCCGCTTTGCGGCACGCCACACCCTCCCGATCAACAGACCCCCTTCGACCGTAGGAGGTCCGCTTCTCTGCTTTTCGGACGCCACACCCTCCCGATCAACAGGACTCCGCTCCAAACGCCGGAGGTCCGCTTCTCCGTTGTCGGTACGCCAGCCTCGCTTCCATCGCTGTTCCGCCCAAGCCCTCTCGATGAACACGACCACATTCCGCTCCGACCCAGCCGGTTGACTCCCCATGAACACGATGACGACGTTGAGCTCCGTTCGACCCAGCCATGTACGTATGTGCGGTAGGCGTCGAGACCCTGCCCGTATGTACGATGTGGCCATATTTTCTTTCTTGCACCCTCGCTGCTGTACGACGCGTGTACATGCTACGCGCGCGCCTCTAAACGACCAAGATGTACGCATATCGTTCACGACCAGAATGACAACGCCACGACGCTTCGACCAGGTGGGTCTCACCGTCGTGCACTTCCTTGCTCACGAAGATGTAGCTGGTGGGTCCCAGCAATCGGGCTAATTGTTTTTTTTTTGCCCGCCGCACTTCCTTGCGTGCGAAGATGTAGCTGGTGGGTCCCAGCAATGTGGGAAACATTTTTTGCGAAATACGGTGGCCCGTCCGGTGGGTCCCGGCATTGCCGTGGAGGAATAATTATTTTGCGCGTAATAAGGAGGCACTTCCTTGCTGCGGCCGTGGACCCAGCTGTCAGGCTCTCCACATACAGTCCACATCCGATGGAAGCCATTCCTTGACCACGTTGACCACGCCGCGCCAAGAGCACCAGGGCGGTGGACGACGGCGAGGCCTAGGAAGGGGACGATGCGGAGCCGGGGAAGACGCGGCAGTGGATGCCCACGCGTAGAGGAGTACGAGGGTTCACTGGTTCGCTGCGGTGTGAGGCTGCCGTCGCCGCAGAATAACATGGGGTGTGGGTGAGCAGAGGGATGGCCTGGCCAGCGGTGGGAGTAGTAGGGGGCGGTGAGGCCTCCGCCGCATCGCAACCGGCCACGTGAGGCAGGAGCACGAGGCACGACCGGCGCTGGTTTGGGCGGCTGGAGCAAGAAGACCAGAGGTTGAAGAAGCATCTACGGCCGTTGGATGGACATTGTACGGTCACTGGAGCTAGAATCGTGCATATTGACTAAGCTGACAAAGCCCTCCGTCCCCGTCAACTTAGTAGGCCCACAAGTCAGCCTGCCACTATACTGGGTCCTAGCTAACAGGGGGAGTATTCATTTTTTTTGTGCGTAATAAGGAGGCACTTCCTTGCGTGCGAAGATATAGCTGGTGGGTCCGAGCTCTCAGCGGCGGTAACATTTTTTTTCACGAAATACAGAGGCCCTTTCGGTGGGTCCCTAATGTCAGGTGGAGGAATCATTATTTTGCGTGTAATAAGGAGGCATTTCCTTGCATGCGGCTGTGGACCCAGCTGTCGGCCTCTCCACGTATAGTCCACTTCAGATGCATGTCGGTCGTTGACCACGTTGACCAGGCCACGCCGAGAGCACCAGGGCGGTGGACGAAGGTGAGGCCTAGGAAGGGAATGACACGGAGGCAGGGAAGACTCGACAGTTGTTTCCCACGCGGAGGGGAGTACGACTGTACGAGGGTTTATCGTTCGTCGCCATCGCCAGAGAATAACAACAGTGTGGGTGAGTAGAGGATGGCTAGGCCAGCGATGGGAGTACGGTGGGGCGGTGAGGCTCATGGTAGCACAGCCGGCATGGGGAGGAGGGAGCAGCAGTCCACGGGCGCTTGTTTGAGAGGCTGGAGCAGAAGAGCAGAGATTGAAGAAGACGACGGCCGTTGGATGGACATCCAACAATCCTTTGCTTGTCGTCAACCTTTTTTTTAGGAAAGCCTCAAATCTGTGGAAAATAGCATACAACCCATCTGCCATTATTTCTAATAATTTACAACCCATTTGCTAATTCTTAAGGTTTTTTTGGAGCCCGTATTCTTTTTGTTAGCATTACAGCCCATATTGTGGCCACAGTTAAAAAATTATACGAAAATTTGCATATTTCAGTGCGGTCCGAACTGTTTTTAATCCCGAAATTTCGACTCACATTCAAACTGATTTTAAAAATAAATGTATATCAATATAAAATCCAACAAATTCTCCATGCATAAAAATTAATGTAACTTAAAATTTCGAAATGAAAAAAAGATATTTGAAACTAATTGCCGGTTTGATGTGTTTTAAAAATGTACAGCCCATTTCTCATTACTGATAGGCCATTTTCTTGGGCAGCCGAATGAAGCTCTCCTCGTCTTGAAAGATTTGCAGCCCAATAGGCCCGACAAAGCGACTTACTTGGCAAATCACAAAAAAACTGGGCTGTGGCCGTGGACCCAGCTGTCAGCCTCTCCACGTACAGTACTCTTCCAATGGAAGTCGGTCGTTGACCACATTGACCATGCCGACCGAGAGCACCAAGGCGGTGGATGACGGCAAGGCCTAGGAAGGGGACGACGCGGAGCCGGGGAAGACGCGACAGTGGATGCCCACACAGAGAGGAGTACGAGGGTTCACTGGTTCAGCTGCGTCGTGAGGCTGCCGTCGCCGCAGAATAACAGGGGGTGTGGGTGAGTAGAGGGATACCCTGGGCCAGCGGTGGGAGTAGTAGGGGGCGGTGAGGCCTCCGCGGCATCACAGCCGGCCACGAGAGGCAGGAGCACACGGCACGACCAGCGTTGCTTTGGGCGGCTGGAGCAAGAAGACCAGAGGTTGAAGAAGCACTATGGCCGTTGGATGGACATCATACGGTCACTGGAGCTAGAATCGTTCATATTGACTAAGTTGACAAAGCCCTCCGTCCTCGTCAACTTAGTAGGACCACAAGTCAGCCGCCCACCATGGTGGGTCCCAGCTAGCAGGGGGTATTCATTTTTTGGTGCGTAATAAGGAGGCACTTCCTTGCGTGCAAAGATATAGCTGGTGGGTCCGACCTGTCAGCGGGGGGAACATTTTTTTCACGAAATACAGAAGCCCTTCCCACGTACAGTGCACGTACAGTGCGTAATAAGAAGGAACTTTCCTTGCGTGCGACCATGGACCTCGTGGATCCCAGCCGTCAGGCTTTCCATGTACAGTCCTCTTCCGATGACTCTTGTATGTTGACCATGCCGCGCCAAGCGCACCGAGGCGGTGGACGACGGCGAGGCCCCAGACTGGAACGACCAGGAGATGGGGAAGACGCGACAGTGGAGTCGCAGACAGAGAGGAGTGGGAAACTTGACTGGTTCGGGTGCGGGGTGGGCCTACACTCGGCAGATAATAACAGGAGGTGCAAAGTGGAGGGATGGCCTGGCCGTCGGCGGGTCGCGCTCACCGAGGAGCGAAAACAATGCCGCTGGACACCAAGGTCGGAGCAGCGGTTCGCAGCAGCTGGGGAAGAAGACGAGAGATTGAAGAAGAATGCCACCGTTGGATGTAAATCCAACGCCTTCTTAGGGTTTCACCCATCGCCCACATGTCACCACCATTTGTTTTTAGTCCATTTGGTGGGCTGGGTGAAACAATGATGTAGCATCTATGCAGCCCATTTAAATCCCATTTGCATTTGTCTCGAAATCCGCGGACTTGCTGGGCTAGGTGAAAATATCATGTTGGCTAGACGGAGAAATGTTATAAAAACATAAACACATGATTGCACGTCAGTAAAATCTTTGCAAGCCTATGTACGCAATCACTAGGAGTTAACTTGGCAAGTTATATATAAAAAATTATTATTATTATTTTGTAAGAACTTTCAACTTACGAATTAAAATATCATTTTAATTTGATGAGTTAATAGTACGTGGGGTATTATTATTTTTTAGGCTAGACGTGGGACAGTTGCGTTGGTTCTAGGGGAAAGTACTGGGAGAAAACTCAGTTTACATTGAAAAATAAAGTGGGAGAAAATTCAGAGACCGCTGGGTCCACCTGAGGAGAGGAATATGTTGGGAGGAAGGAGATTCAAAGCACGGCAACCGAGTGAACTAGTTTTTTTTACGGACAAGTGAACTAGTTTACATACATAAGCAAATAGCCACTAAAAAAGCAATCGGGTTAATGGGTTCTTAAAAGAAATATTTCGGACAAAACAGATAATTACGACACATAGGCTAATGCATGAAACACTCGGATGATAAAGGTGCTTATAAACAGATAAAGTACAACATCTAGACCTTCCCGCACGCTTGATCATGATGTGCGGCTATCCGTGTACTCGCCGGTTACGGGAAGTAGACACGCCTCATGTCCAAGATCTGCTGTACATGTCGTAGCATGCGATGCGCCCTGGTCGCGTAGGTTATGTAGGCTAGATTCAGAGGTACCTCCCATGTGTTCAGGTCGCCTTCTTTCATGTTGGCGTATTGGCGTGTCGTGTCGATGATGGTCTCAAAGAAGGTCAACCACGGAGTCCTTCTCCTGCCCGCTGTTGATGATCTTGTATTGCTTCGGATGTCGACAAGCTTGTTGCACTAGATGGCTGAATCGTCACGCTCTTCTTTCTCTCCACCGTAGCGAAGGTGCAGATCGGTAGCTGCCGATGAAACGGCGAATGCTCCAGAACCTGGTGCAACCATAGGATCGAGGCGAGGCGTAGCTTCACCGAGTCCGTATCGTTGGTGTACATCACATTCAACTTGGTGCAGCCATAGGACTGAACGGCGAACTAACTCCTTGTCAAGTCCATATCCAGCAGCTCACCCTCGGATCTCCATTGAGTCTCTTCGAGTGAACGAATGTGTAGGCGGCGGCAGCAGTTCGTTTTCAGCTCTTGGGAACTAGATTCAACAAAGAAGCTGAGTGTGTACAGCGACAACAAGCATTACTACTCCTCGCCCATCGCACGCCTGGCGAAGATACACCCTCGGCGATTCAAACGCCTCCATTAAGAAACCTACTCCGCCACACGCCGGTTCACGAAAGGGTCAGATTGGTACTGTAATAACAGGAGTTAGTGGTCACTTTACTTAAATTTAATTAGCTTTAATAGAACTTTATACTTAAAACAAGCAATGCATTGGCTCGTTCTATCGCTGCCATGGGATCAACATGCACAACAATTAGAATTATTATTCTCGGGACGCATACGATCAGCACATTTGTCGCACTTTCACAAAGATAATACTACCAAGTTTGAACTGTTTGTTATGGTTGTTGTCCTTTGCATCATCATGCCGTGTTTCCCACTTGCAAGATTCGAACCAACAAATAAGATCCAAATAATAAGTACAACAAAGATGCCTACACATCTCATTGATTCCCAGCTTGCAAGATTCGTAACCAACAAATAAGATCCAAATAATAAGTACAACAAAGATGCCTACACATCTCATTGATTCCTAGCTTGCAAGATTCGTAACCAACAAATAAGATTCAAATAATAAGTACAACAAAGATGCCTACACATCTCATTGATTCCCAGCTTGCAAGATTCGTAACCAACCCATTAGAGCCTTTTGATAATGTGAATATCGGGATTAAATCCATCTTGGCTAGCCATGTCATACAATCAAGAACTTGGCGAATGCTCTTGACCGTCACAACATCTCAGAGTTGAGTATTCCTGTTTGCACAAGATGTTTGCATAGCACAAACAAGGAGACATGAGAGCATGATTTCACTTTAATAGCGGCCTCCTTGAACTCAACCTCCAGCTCCACTAGGATGAGGTCTGCCTGGAGTTCCATGATTCAATTCATGCGCTTTTTCTCTAGTTCACCAAATGAAGCAAAGATTGCATCATTCAGCTAGCAAGAAGTACTTGCTCTTGTGAGTCTGGCAGGTTCTTCTTTAGTAGTTGCACTAAAATTGAGGAACATTAAGGTTGGCTGTCCGGCTCATGTAAGGTGCAGCTATAATTTTCTTATCCTTTTGTGCAGTTCCACTAAAATAAAGTGCCATTGTGGTGACAAAGGACGGCTTCATCTTGCAAAGGCTAATAAAATATTGCACGAGATTACCAAAGCAGAACTTGACGGAGATTTTGAAACTCCAATCACCATTTTGTGCAGTTCCACCAAAATTGAGAGATGTTGCCCACGTGACATTTTAGTTGAACTGCACAAGACACTCATTCCAAAAAAAGTGTTTTGTGCAGTTCACCAAAAGGTCACAATAGCAACAAGGTGAAATGGATATCCCTATCTGCACAAAATGATAGAAAGTAAACAATTGCTGGTCAATAAGAATGTACGAAACATATACAAAATGAAAAGAAGCATCTTAATTATGTTCATGGCAATCACGCAAGGACAGTAGAAATTTTAAAACGTCAGCAATGCTTCATGTTACCAGAAGCATTACGATCAACAATGAGATTCCTCAAATATGGGATTACTTTAATGGTGGCATTGCTTGTTTACCAGAAACCGTAAATCAACAGCAGCTAAAGAGTTGGTTTAAGGGCATGGGACCGTGGGGACACCAGGACACTCAACAGCGTAAAGGAGCAACTTACTTATCATACTGGGGAAAACAGCAGGAGTGCCATTTGTAACACAGTTTAATTGCATCTTATCACTGGAGGCATTAGATTAACAATAACACTGGTTAGACATGTCCCTAAGGTAACAGTGTGATCGCTTCATTTTACATGCGCCCTTACATTAAGAACAACAAAAGGTTGTTATAAGGACATGCAACAGTGGACGCATCAGCACAATGTACCTACAAGGAGGCATAAAGTGGTGATGCCGAGCTTGTTCACGCTATGTGACGGCAGCAAACCTAATCCTGGAGACCTTGTACTATGTGAGGGCAGCAAATCTAATCCTGGAGAGCTTTTACTATGTGAGGGCAGCAAATCTAATCCTGGAGACCTTTTACTATGTGAGGGCAGAAAATCTAATCCTGGAGACCTTTTACTATGTGAGGGCAGCAAATCTAACCCTGAGACCTCTTACTATGTGAGGGCAGCAAACCTAATCCTGAGACTTTTTACTATGTGAGGGCAGCAAATCTAATCCTGGAGACCTTTTACTATGTGATGGCAGCAAATCTAATCCTGGACATACTCTATTGACTTGTCCACCAGCCGCCACTTTCTATCCTTTTTTCAACCAATAATAGATATGTTCCTTATCCAGTTTGTACTGCGTTTTCCCATTATTTCCCTTTTCAACCAAGAGACCGGTTGGGTATCCGGTCTCTACTACTTTCACCATATTATTTCCTCTTTGAATCAAGTCCTAGATTCATGCTACAACTTTCCCCTTTCTTCATTGTTTGAACAAAGCCCAAGATTCGAATGCATGAAGTAGCTTTACCTCTAATAATACTAAAAATTAGGTGGCTTTGGAAGAGCTGATGGGAGTAGAAAAAGATGCACATGCAGACACGTGGGGAGCTGGGGCAGTAGAGCAAGGCCGCTTTCGAAGAACTTATACTGTGGGTCGCGGGATGTCGGCGGGCAGGTCGGATCTCATGGACAATACGGCAGGGAGGAAGAAGGGTCGAGGACCTCCCGAGCCGGCGCTGTGTCGGAGAGAACGGCACGAGCAGAGGATCGGGCCCCTCCGGCATTTGTGGGTTTGCTCCCTCGGCGGCGATGACCGCGTGAACGATACACCTTTTAGTCCTCTACACACACCGGCCGAAGGGATCCGGCCGGATCTGTGACCAGCGGTGAGCAGAGAGAAAATGTCGCTACCGCTGTCTTGTTTATATCTGGAGAGGATGAGAGAATGAAGAGAGCAACCCTAGTAAAGCAAGCGCTCAGGCCCCTGCATCCATATATAGCGGAGTGATTATCTTTTTTCTCTTCACAACAAGCGTTTCAATTTGTGTACGTGGCATTAAAGAAAAGAAACTCTCTATTTAAGGTGACTACTCTACGACTCCTACTTACTACTCCCTCCGTCCTAAAATAGTTGTCCTAGAAATGGATAAAATGGATGTATCTATAACTAAAATAAGTATAGATACAACCATTTCTAGGACAAGTATATCCGGACGGAGGGAGTACTACAGTATTTGATGCGGAGCATCCCTCACTCATCCCCATGGACGCACCTACATCTTCCTCAACACCACGTGGACCCATGACTCGAACCCGAGCTAAGGCTATCGAAGATAAGGTGAACTCGCTCCTCTCCGAACTCCCTCTTCCTACTCACGAGACGTGGCTACTACCTCATTCGGAAACTCTATGTGTAATCAGGTACATGGAGATGAG
The DNA here is from genome assembly GCA_021605205.1 of Aegilops longissima. Taxonomy (NCBI): domain Eukaryota; kingdom Viridiplantae; phylum Streptophyta; class Magnoliopsida; order Poales; family Poaceae; genus Aegilops; species Aegilops longissima. The sequence goes on along the minus strand of JAHIAM010003684.1, from coordinate 49,720 downwards.
CCAAGGAACAACTACTTGCAAGAGCAAAGACGACGAGGACCCCAAGCATGTTGAAGAAGAAGAAGAAGAAAAGCTGCTGAAGCTACAGGCATCGGACGTCCGACCAAGTCCGGACGTCCGACGACTCCCAAGCCACGGACGACCGACGCCCTCCGGAAGTCCGGCAGCTGGGCACCCGAATGGAAACTCACGGACGACCGAAGCCACCGGACGTCCGACCGATGCACGCCCGAACCGAATCTACAGACGTCCGATGATCCACGGACGTCCGGGCCTTCCAAAAGCCCCGGATGACCGGCCCTCTCCGGACGACCAACGCACACCGATCAGAGCCAAATCTACGGAAGACCGAAGTTTTCGGACGACCGACCGACCAGCACCCGAGCCGGATTTACGGACGTCCGACAGCCTCCGGACGTCCGGACCGTCCCGAAGCCCCGGACTTCCGAAGCCTTCCGGACGTCCGACACCTGTGTGACCGCGACCGCGGGCTGGAGCCCTTGTATCCATTCACTTCGCCCCCATTTGCACTAAGACCATAAATAGACCTCCTCCTCCTCCTAGTTAGGGTTAGCAAAGGATTAGCTCATATTTGTGTGAGAGCTTTGCTCATCCACTTGGTTACCTTCTCCTCGGAGATCGCGCCTCCTCGGAGAAGATCCTTCCAAGAGGATTCAAGACCCCCTTCTAGGGTGGACCCCCATCAAGACCTCCTCACGGTGAAGAACGGCTACTCGTGTATCTTTCCTTTGTTGATTTTGAATCTTGTGCTACCTTATGTGTTCGGTGATCTAGCCCTTGTGTGATCGAGACTTGTCGGTTTAGTGTTCCTCTTGTGTGTTTTTTCCCCGTGTTCTTCCGCTTGTCGTCGTGTTCTCCTCGTAGGATCCCCTCCAAACGTGAAAGATCGTCCACATAGGGTTCCGCCCTACATCATCTTGGTATCAGAGCCACGTTGATCACGTTTTTGGAGCCCCTACCCCGTGTTTTCTAGCTTGATTTTGTTGTTTTTGTCCTAAATCCAAAAATTTCCCACCAAAAATAGCCCCAATTTTTTTTGTAATTTGTTGGTGAGTTGAGATTTTGTTGATTTGGTCCATGGATTTGAGTTGCTACGTGTGGATCTAGCTTTTCCCACCCTCCCACCCTTTTCCATCCATCATCCGCTCAATTTTGACCTCACCATCTTCTTCCACCTCAAAATCGCCCAGCCCAACTCGCGTTGACCCCGACCCCGGACGACCGACGCTTCTGGACGTCCGGAGCCCTAGAACGGCCGACGACCGAAAAACCGGACGTCCGTGAAACTCTGACGAAACTGAAATTCGTCAGTTTAACCACCACCACCACCCCACCTTCCACTACATCTTCCAAAACCACATACACCACCATCCTCCCCAATACATCCTATGACGATTTTGCCACATTTTGGTCCTTGAGATTTTGAGTTGTGGTTCCCATGTCCTATTGTGTTTCGGCTATCTAGGTACGGTTCGACTTCATCATCAACTCGACTCATCTTCGCAAGGGTCACATCATCGCCAAGGACGGTAACATCATCGACATCTTTGTCATACCTTGCAATTGCATTGATACCCACATGGCCTTACTTTTGTGTAGCTTACCCAATGAGACTAGCCATTGAGTATTTCCGGCAACGTGACTTGTGCACATTAGTGATCATACTCCATAGCATACGTACCATACCACCGTGGTGCATATCTTGGGATCCATTTGTGTGTCACAAAGTTGTCATAGCATACACAATTGCTATCTTGGTTCGTGAAGTTTTGCATGAGAAAAGAGCTCAAAAGTGAAAGAGCCACCCAAGCTTTTAAGCAAAGAGGAAAGATAAGCAAAGAGCTTATGAGCAAGAACCATAGCATCATACTACATTAAGATTTTCATATTGGATCATCTTGGATCATAGCACCGAAATACCATACATATAGCATACGTGGGATAGAGATAGTTGCATTTTTTTCCTAGTAGGTTGTGCACAAGTTTCGTATCCGCCTATTGTGCAATCGTGCTAGCATCTCTCTAGTATTGTGCAACAAGAGCATTTTCGTGGATTCCACATTTTGGCTCACTTTTGGTTTGCACAATCCCACTTATCTATTTATGTGTGTGTTTCGTGTACCATTATTTGCTTGGTCTACTTGTTGCATTTGCAAATTTGTGTACCTTTTCCAACATTATTGACGCTCACTTACAATTGCATCAAATTTTGTGCCACCATCCTCACCAAGCTCCACCATAAGCTTTTATTTGTGTAGGTGTGAGAACCGACAAGGATTGGTACCAATAGTGCTATTTTATTTTCCGCATTTGAGTGAACTTGATTCATCATCAACTTCGGTCAAAGGTACATTGGTATAAGTTCTTTACCTTCTACCACTCACATTTTTGCTTGGAATGATGGATAGGCCAAGTACTTCTACCAACCCACTCTTCCTCGATAAAGACGACGACATGTCATCATACGTCACCAAGAGCCACCTCTTTGGTGCACAACGAGCGTTGCACCAAGAGCAACAAGCAATGAGCGACCACATCGACAACCTCGCCACCGACTTGCGACTCTCCGAGCAACGTACAAGAGACTACTTCGACAACAAGTTCGATGCTCACAAGCAAGAGAATGATGCAAGAATGGATGAGATCCGTGCCTTGATGAGGAACCGGCATCATTCCACTTCTTCATCATCAAGACGGAGCCGCTCGAGTCGACACTCCAACGCCACCTTCTACGACTCAAGTACACCTACTTCGAACACTCTTCGACGAGCCGCGTGTCAAGACCGTCATGCATCTCGCAACCCACTACATGAGAAGCATTCACAAGAGCAAGTCGATGAGCAAGTCCCTCGTACTCAATCAAACCAAGCCGCTTTTGCCCAAGCTCAAGAACGACAACGACTACGACACCAAGAGGAAGAACAAGCGCGTCTACACCAAGAAGAACAAGATGCCGAGGTGCAGCGTCTCCAACGACAACAACGTGAAGCGCAAGCTCTTGAGGCGCAACGTGCCCTTCAAGAATCAAGTCGAACCATCGCCAACCGCAATCGTGAACGGCGAAATCAAGAGGAAGCCCTTCGAGAAGAAATCCAAGAGAGGAACTACCAACCCCATGTACAACGTCAAGTTCCTCAAGCTCCTCCACAAGCTCGTCAAGCTCCACCTCAACCTCAAGTTCAACAAGAGCAAGTTGATCATGGTTTTCATCCACACCAAGAGCAACATGAAGACGATTGCAATCCACGTCAAGGGCGTCATCATCACCATCGCCAACAACACAAGCACGATATGGAAAGCTCAAATTCACCATGCCCAAGTTTAGTGGAAGCAATGACCCCGAAGAGTACCTCTCATGGGCATTGAAGGTCGAAAAAATATTTCGTTTGCACAACTATGAGGAAGAGAATAAGATCGCTATGGCATCAATGCACATTTGGTGTTGACAAAGTGGTTTTCTTGGGTTTTGTAGTATCCTCAAAGGGTGTCCATGTTGATGAATCTAAAATTGAAGCAATTAAAACTTGGCCCCAACCCACCAATTTGCAACAAGTGCGTAGCTTTCTTGGTCTTATGGTTTTTATCGTCGCTTGTGAAAGATTTTAGCACAATTGCCGCTCCTTTGCATGCTTTGAGTAAGAAGAATACTCCTTTTGTTTGGGGAACTTTGCAATCCACCGCTTTTGATGAGCTCAAGTCTTTGCTTACTCATGCTCCGATTCTTGCTTTGCCTAATTTTGACAAAACTTTTGAGGTTCATTGTGATGCAAGTGGTACCGGAATTGGTGGAGTTTTGATGCAAGAAAAACGAGCCATTGCATATTTTAGTGAAAAACTATCCAGTGCTCAACTTAACTATCCCATCTATGACAAAGAATTGTATGCTTTAGTGCGTGTGCCAAACCGATCATGAGTTTGTCATCCATACCGATCATGAAACTCTTAAGTACCTAAAAGGTCAAACTAAGTTGAACAAGCGTCATGCCAAATGAAGTGAGTTTATTGAATCTTTTCCTTATGTGATCAAGTACATTAAGGGTAAAGAAAATGTAGTTGCCGGTGCACTTTCACGCATATGCACGCTTGTCACTAAACTTGAGTTGAATGTTATTGTCTTTGAGCACATAAAAGAATTGTATGCTAACGACCCATCTTTTGCTATTCCTTATGCTAAGTGTTTGACGCATACTTCTTGGGAACAATATTACATCAAGGACGCTTATCTTATGAGAGCTAACAAACTATGCATTCCCGAGTCTTCTCTTCGTTTGCTCCTTTTGCAAGAGGCTCATGGAGGCGGACTCATGGGACACTTTGGACGCGACAAGACATTCGCCACGCTCTCCAAGAACTACTTTTGGCCCAAGATGTTCTACGACGTCTCACGCTTCTCCAACCGATGCTCCACATGTCGCAAAGCTAAGTCTAAAGCTCAATCTCATGGTCTTTACATGCCTCTTCCTATTCCTTATCAACCTTGGGAAGACATTAGCATGGATTTTGTACTTGGTTTGCCTAGAACTCAAAATGGAAAGGATTCCGTGTTTGTTGTTGTGGATAGATTTTCTAAGATAGCACATTTCATTCCTTGCAACAAGATAGACGATGCTTCACACATTGCAAATCTCTTTGTAGGGAAATCTTGCACTCCATGGAGTACCAAAGACAATCGCTCCGATCGTGACGCCAAGTTCTTGAGTTAATTTTGAAGACCCTATGCGCCAAGCTCGAATCAAGCTCTTGTTCTCATCCGATACCATCCTCAAACCGACGGCCAAACGGAGGTGACGAATCGCACACTATCCACTCTACTTCGTGTCTTGATCAAGAAGAACATCAAGGAGTGGGAAGCATGTCTACCCATCGCCTAGTACGGCTTCAACCCGTTGTCCCCATTGGACATTCTACCTCTTCCTCTACAAGAGCGCACCAACATGGATGCGAGTGCACGGGCAAGCTACATCAAGAAGATGCATGAGGATACAAGACAAACCATCGAGCGCCAAGTACAACGACTAGCGACCCAGCTCAACATCAACAAGCAACCCATGGTCTTCAACATTGGTGATCTAGTGTGGCTACACCTTCGCAAGGACCGCTTCCCCAAAGAACGCAAGTCCAAGCTTCTTCCTCGAGCCGATGGACCTTTCAAGGTGCTAGCACGCTACAACGACAACGCCTACTAGATCGACCTACCTCGAGACAAGTACAATGTGAGCGACATCTTCAACGTCAAGGACCTCGCACCATACCATGGAGATGAAACTTTTGATCCGAGGTCGGATCTCTCTCAAGGGGGGGGGGAGATGATGCGGAGCATCCCTCACTCATCCCCATGGACGCACCTACATCTTCCTCAACACCACGTGGACCCATGAATCGAACCCGAACTAAGGCTATCGAAGATAAGGTGAACTCACTCCTCTCTGAACTCCCTCTTCTTACTCACGAGACATGGCTACTACCTCATTCGGGAACTCTGTGTGTAATCAGGTACATGGAGATGAGCCAAGGAACAACTACTTGCAAGAGCAAAGACAAACGAGGACCCCAAGCATGTTGAAGAAGAAGAAGAAAAGCTGCTGAAGCTACAGGCATCGGACGTCCGACCAAGTCCGGACGTCCAACGACTCCCAAGCCACGGACGACCGACGCCATCCGGACGTCCGGCAGCTGGGCACCCGAATGGAAACTCACGGACGACCGAAGCCACCGGACGTCCGACCGATGCACGCCCAAACCGAATCTACGGACGTCCGACGATCCACGGACGTCCGGGCCTTCCCGAAGCCCCGGACGACCGACCCTCTCCGGACGACCGATGCACACCGATCAGAGCCAAATCTACGGAATATCTAAGTTTCCGGACGACCGACCGACCAGCACCCAAGCCCGATTTACGGACGTCCGACAGCCTCCGGATGTCCGGACCGTCCCGAAGCCCCGGACGTCCAACGCCTTCCGGACGTCCGACACCTGTGTGACCGCGACCGCGGGCTGGAGCCCTTATACCCGTTCACTTCACCCCCATTTGCACTAAGACCATAAATAGACCTCCTCCTCCTCCTAGTTAGGGTTAGCAAAGGATTAGCTCATATTTGTGTGAGAGCTTTGCTCATCCACTTGGTTACCTTCTCCTCGGAGATCGCACCTCCTTGGAGAAGATCCTTCCAAGAGGATTCAAGACCCCCCTCTAGGGTGGACCCCCATCAAGACCTCCTCACGGAGAAGAACGACTACTCGTGTATCTTTCCTTTGTTGATTTTGAATCTTGTGCTACCTTATGTGTTCGGTGATCTAGCCCTTGTGTGATCGAGACTTGTCGGTTTAGTGTTCCTCTTGTGTGTGTTTTCCCTGTGTTCTTCCTCTTGTTCGTCGTGTTCTCCTCGTAGGATCCCCTCCAAACGTGAAAGATCGTCCGCATAGGGTTCCGCCCTACATCAGTATTGTTCACTTGTGCTCCCCGCCCCTCCATTCATTAAACAACCCCACGGGTGAATAAACATACAGCAAGTACTGTATTTATATAGAACGAACAAGCTCGAACTATTTTCACAGTAGTTAAAAGTTGAGGCAGGGGCTTTTCCGGCAAGACGCTGCTGCAGTTTTCGGTAGGCGGTTTGACAGAGAGGCAAGGAGGGTGAGCGAGTGGGCCAAAGCGATTTGACGACGCGTTAGTGCTAGAAAGACTTGTGATATGACCACTCACTATAGTCATGAATTATCGGCGCGCCCGACCGGGTGATGCCCCCTTCCGCTCAAGCTTAACTGGTGCATGACACATCAACCCGGATGTCGGCTCTCCCACATGTCGGAGTAGTAAGAAGGAGCAAAGAATGATGCGTATATACTAGTATTATATTACTTCCTCCGTTTCCTAAATATAAGTCTTGGAGAGATTTCACTATGGACCACATACGGAGAAAAATGAGTGAATCTACACATAAAATGCATCTATATACATCTGTATGTGGTCCACAAGTGAAATATCTATGAAGACTTATATTTAGGAATGGAGGAGTACTACTGTGTCGAAGGAGTGCGAACCACGGCAGCCCAAAGGAACCAGCAGCATGTAACCACGGTAGCCCAAAGGAACCAGCAGAGAAAACAATGTGGTGATATGGCCATAAAAACAATGTGCTACGGTCCACACCGAGTAGCATGTACAAGAATACTCCTCTTGTTTGGATCCTCGAGTTAGAGCTAGTTTGGGTTGAAATAGCCTCAAATTATCGAAACAAGAGGGGTTAGTTTGAGCTAGTTTGCTCTAACCCAGCTAAAAAACTAGCCCGGTGGAGAGGTTCTAATTGGGTTAGTTATCCTCGGCCCACTAAAAGAGAACTAAAAATCTCACCCGCCTGCACTCAGATCGCCTCCCCTCTCGCACGACTCCTCTCTGCTCCCCATAGGGCCGCCCGCCAAGCGCCGCCTCTCTCTCCTCCGCCGCCCTACTCCGACCGCCTCCCTCCGACCTTCAAGTTCGCCCCCTCCCCTTCACTGGGCTTTTTCTCCTCCTGTCAAGCAGGCGGCAAGATCTACCTGTGGAGGTCGCGAGAGGTGAGTTTGTTCGTCTTTCCTCACACACGGCCATATCATTGATCTTGCTTGCTCTAGCGCTAATTTGATTTGGAAAAGTAGATCCCGATCAAACTTGCTATAGATTTGTGGTGCACGATGGAGTTGTTTGATGCTGCTTGAGGAGGTAATAAATCTTTCTAGAGGCCCAAAGATTCAGTTCACCTTTCTAGGTATTTCAGTTCAGTTTGCATTATTTCTAGAGGCCCAAAGATTCAGTTCACCTTTCTATGTATTTCAGTTTCAGTTTGCATTATTTCTAGAGGCCCAAAGATTCAGCTTCACCTTTCTAGGTATTTCAGTTTCATGCTTGCATTATTTCTAGAGGCCCAAAGATTCAGTTCACCTTTCTAGGTATTTCAGTTTCAGCTTGCATTATTTCTAGAGGCCCAAAGATTCAGTTCACCTTTCTAGGTATTTCAGTTTTCAGTGCTTGCATTATTTCTAGAGGCCCAAAGATTCAGCTTCACCTTTCTAGGTATTTTAGTTACAGTGCTTGCATTATTTCTAGAGGCCCAAAGATTAAGTTCCTGGGTCGGCGGCAAGCTGCCCTGCTACCCATGCCGTGGTCGACCTCAACTCGCAAGGGCCAGCTTGAGGGGTTCCTGGCTTGGGCTCTACAGCCTTCCTCCAGAGCGACGATGGCGAGCTCCTCCCTCAAGTGTGAGGGGCTCAGGATCCCTCCCTATCGTGAATGACTTCCGTGATGAGTTAGCTCATTCTTTGTTTCATGAAGTGTTTTTTATTTTGTAGCTTGATTGACGACTTGTATGTTTAAGTGGATATCTCATTTGTATGGACAAAGTAAAAATTATCATGTTTTGCATGCTTAATTTGTATAGATGGTTCGTTTATGTCAATTGTGAGCGGAGGAGGCCACAGAAGAGCCGACCACACCAAGAGGGTGCTTGGATCCAAGGGACTTATTTTAGTCTGACTAAAAATAGGGTCCAAAGTAGTCAAATGATTGAGATAGAGCATTTATTGTCAATCTAACCCTGCCATCCATTCACCTCTTTGGTTTAGAGTTAGTTCAGGGTTAGAATCTAACTCTAACCTCTAACAGAGTTAGAGTTCTCCTCGTCTCGGGTTCATCGCAATCATACTTTCCCCATTCCTGTGTTTTCAGTATCATGCGAATCAAAGAGGCCCCTTTTTTGCGGGAAAAATCAAAGAGGCCCTTAGACTGGTTTAGGTCTGTTCATTTTTTATAAACGTGTTATGTCCAAAATTCAACGAACGTACTCCGGTTTCCATGAAAATAATCCGGTTTCATGTAATAATTCATTCATTTATTTATTCTTCTGCGGGGGGTTTGCATGTAATTCGTGAGGTCTGAAATGTAAAGTACCCCGGCATATGCTAAGAGTCGTGCATGAACTATGACCCATATGCTGTATGTCCCACATGTGGGCGAATGGGAGCACGTGGAAATATCCTAGGAGTACATATAGGAGGATAAATGCGTGAAAAAAATGTACTGTGAAGCGTAGCTGCGGTTCGAAAAGGAGACCTAAAGTGATGACAGCTATAGGTCGCACGCACCCAACTAGTGGTAGTACTAGACATACGACTAATTTTTCCCTAAAAAAGAGGCACGAGTGCTCAAGATTCTATTCTATAAACACGAGTCCCATCTCGACAACAGCGGCTGGTACAGCTAGCTCTCCTCCCTCGCTTTCTTCTAATTATAACTGGCCGACGCCTGGGCGGGCGGTGGGTTTGCTCAATCATGCCCCACCTCACAAAGGAAAACGTTATGACCGGAATAAAAATGCCATATACTCCCTCTGTTCATAAATATAAGCCTTTTTAGATACTAGTTCAAATGTAATACAACATACAGATGTATGTAGACATAGTTTAGAGTGTATGTAACATCCCAAATTTCCCATTTGGAATGTTCTACAATCATAGCTAAGCATCTATGCATATTGTTTGAAATTGAGTGGCATTTGAAGTTTCAGAAGTTTTTGAGTTGTTGGAATTTGAATTCAAATTGGCAGTTGAAAATTATTTCAAAACTATGCCTGACAAATACTTGAGAAAAAGCATGAGAGGAGTAACATGACACTCCAAATATGTTAGAAGAAAACTTTGCCAAAAAAATTTGAATTCAAATTTTGATTTTATTTGGGATTTTAGAAAAATGTTTTTTTAAGTTTGAGTTTTGCCCCTGGAAAAATGTTCAAATTATAGGAATATTCCCGATCATTTTGATATATATATGTCCTATATAAAATATATATTTTTATTCTCTCTCTCTCTATTTCAAAAAAGGAAAAGAACCCCAGCGCCACCAGCTAACCCTACCAACTGAGAGGGCCCACCAATGGGCCAGCTAACTGCCCAAATTGCTACCGAGCCGACCGACCCAGCCAGCCAACCCCACTTACCCTCGCCTGTCGCCACCCCCTCCCTCTCTCACCGACACGACCCCACCCTTCTTCCTCCCCACGCCAACCCATTAACGCCACTGTCATTGGCCACGGAATCCCGACTTCACGGATCTCCTTCCCGATCCGCCTAAGTCGACGCTTTATAAATACTGCTACCGCTCGCCCGTTCTCCACGCCACCAAAACCTTTTCTCTCGCCGCAATCGCCGCTGAGCTCGCCACCGCCAAGGCCATTGCTACCACCTGCCGCCTCAACCCCGAGCTCCACTAACTCCACCCCGAGCTCCTCGCTCCAAGACTCACGGACACCTCCGCCACGCCAGACCACCAGAGCCACTGCTGTCGTTGCCACCCGAGCCGCCAACAACTGTCCGACGTCGCCTCCGCGGTGAGTCGCCGGAAACCCCCTCCGCCGTCCGATCTAGGATCTAGGGTGTAGATTAGATTAGCGAAAGGGTATGCTTTTTTTCCATTAGACCCGGTTTTAGTTACGGTTTATTTTGGTTAGTTAGCGGGTTAGTTGGACCGGCCCGACTCGGTTTGTTTTCTGTTAACCGCGTGCACGTTTTAGTTATTTAACGCCTGAGCGTTAGATAGGCCCATTAGCACCAGTTTTTCTTTTTAGTTAATTTTTTTCGTTTCTGTTTTTAACAGAATAATTTCAGTGTTGTAAAATCCATATCTTTTAATCTACTTAATATTTTTAATTGATTCTTTTTTTGTTAGTTTGCAAATTTGTTGTAGTTTCTGTAGAAAATATGTTTAGTCATGTTGAAATTATTAGAAATTGTTTTATTTTAGATTTAGACAGATTAGTAATTCTGCTATAAAATGAGTTAGGATTATTTTATTTTAGTGATTCTTTTTGTCACTACTTTATTTTGACCTTGCCTAACCGTAGGAATTTATTTGGGCATTTTAGATTTAATAAAAAACAGTTTTAATCAAAATCATGTGGTTCCTATTTATTAAACTAGCTACTGTTTTCCTATTGTTTTATTTAGCAAATAATTTTATTTTCTTATGTGATAGTTTATTTTAGGTTAGTTTCTGTAATTTTAGAACAGGAACTTTTATTTACAATAAATAAAATTTTTATTTTATTTTTCTTGCTAGAATTGTTATAGGCATAATAGGAGTTCTATAATAGCTTTTGATGTGATTCTTTTTGCTCCTAGTTGCATGATGTTTTCTCTTCTGTTAGTTAGCAAAAACCCATGCTTAGGTTCTGTTAAGAAAAATTTGGTTGTGTAAACTATTTCTTGGTTGTTGTTTGATGTGGTGAAAACATTGATTTGGATTTCTTCGAGTTTTCTTTGGGTTTTGGTTCAATTGTTTTGTGTTTTATGTTAGCATGCTGTTATGTTAATTGATTGTATGCTCTTATGCTTATATGATTGTTGTTTGTCTCGGTAGAATTTCCGGAGTGCGAAGCTTGCTACCACGAGTCCCTAGCTTTCGAAGATCGTCAGCAAGGCAAGTCATTGATCATGTTTTCTTTTACAATACCTATGATTTTATTGCATTAGAATTATACCTCCCCACCATGCATGCAGTAGGAGAATTTGAAGTTATGTTCTTGAGTAGTATCATGAGGTAGGATGAACCCAATTCCCCTTGTTACCATTGCTCGGACTAAGTACTTTATTTTGCTATGCTCAGAGATCGGGTTGGTTGAGTGATTCATAAGGAGATGTGAGAGTCAAGATGATGACAACCCCATGACTTCAAGCTCAAGATGGACTTCAAAATTCACTCATCGGGTGGAGGACGGTTGACGGGCACTCGAGAAAACCAGCGGTTGGCCGGGATGCATGGAGAAGTGCCATGACATCTTGCGGAAAGCTTCACCCAGCCACTAAGAGACGGATGGATACCCCATTGACCGAAACTTACTCGCAGCCGCAAGCCATTATGGGCTCGCTTGTTAACCCTAGGTGTGACTCGCCGGACGGTGCTACGAGATGTAGAAGAACGGTAGGATTGATGGGTACCGCAAGGGCAGAGGAACTCTTCTGAAGACCCTTGTTGCTCGTTCCGCCTTCAAACACCATGAAGTGCTAAGACTTAAAGGAGGGAACGAATCTTATGGTAAAGTGCGTAAACCTCTACAGAGTGAAGATCTAATCGTTAGCCGTGTCCCCGTTACGACAATTTGAGCCTGAACTCGGAGTATTTCGGATATCTCAACACCAAAATTAATAAATTAATTGAGGGGTTATTTAATAATTGGGAATGAGACATTGGTTGGCGGAACCATCTCAATAACTACCAACAATTTTGTAGTATTTGCAAACAAGTCCATTGTTGTAGGGAAAACTGGTTTTTCGCAAAAAACAATGAAACTTAGAGCCCCACAGCCAAATTGCATATAGTGCTAGTAATTTTATTGTTATTCTCTCTTCATGACTTGCCGGCATATTCAAAATGCTGACTTACACGGCTGCAACGCCTTATGTTGCAGAGGAGTATTCCGATCAGAGTGAGGCTACGATCCACGCCATGCATTGCCCTATGGAGTCGGATGGACTCGCTTATTTCGCCTACGCCCGCAGCTTTATTTAGTTTATTTCATGAGTTGGCCTTCGCCAATTTATTCTATTGTAATAAAGACTCGATATGAGAATCGTAATAAATTCAGGTGTGATTGAACTTTGATTATTTCATCAATGTACTGTGTGCCAAAGATGATCTTGGGATGGTACAGCCACACAGAGACTTGACCGATTTTGGGTCGGTCGCCATGTAGATGGTATCGAGCACACGCCGACCGTAGGACGAACCCCTAGGATCGGAAAGCCATAGGAAGAGACTATTTATTTTATGTCCTTATCATTCCGTAATCTCCCCTGCTCATTTCTCGACTTCTCCCATTTTCAACATTCTAGATGGTCACGAGTTCACCCCAGCCTGCTACCGGAGTTTTGCCATCCAGATGAGACGATGCCCTCGGCAAGAAGCTGGTCCAGATCGTGAAGAAGCTGAAGATTGCTCGCCTCAATCACCGGGAAGCCTACCAATGCACTTCCGATGGATACTGCCATGTGATTGAGGTGCACATTCCAGGAGGACCTTCGAGGACATTCAGAGCCTATTGACTTTGAGTTTACCGATTTCAATTGGATCCTCTGAAGAGACATGGTGATTTATCATGCACTTGGACATCTCCGAGAAGAGTACAGGCCGAGCTCGACCCATCGACCACCATGATTTCGCAGAGCTAGGAATGGAGATATCATCCGCATCAGAGGACGACTCCATTCTCTCATATGTCCAAGACTTGGAGTGTCTCCTCAGAAACGGGAGATCCGCATCGCCAGAATTCTCAAGGTACACAGAGGCTGTTGTTCCGTGAACTGAACCGAGGAGAAAGCACACGCAGACTTCCTTGACTATGAAGAAGAAATCAAGGATTTCATGGAGAGAGTCGACAAGCTGAAGATGGATGTTGCCGCATTAGAGGAGAAGATGGACTTGGGAGAAGACCTTTTTCCGAGTGGAGATGACGGACCCCACGTGAGCAATGACCAGGATTATGAAGGGAGCTCCACTGAAGAAAGCCGCAAGAGGAGGCGCCGCATCAGAGGACGCCACACCGGAGGACGCCGGACCAGAGGACGCAAGGATAATTGATGAAGACATTTAGTCGAATCGCCATGTTATTTTATTTTTCCACGATCGCTTAGGGCCGTTATTTTCGCTTAGTCGTGAGAATTTGTAATCCGAGATTGAACCATGTTTGAGATGATTGAATAAATGATTGGTGTGATTATGATTGTGCATTCATATGGGTAGTGATATTTTCTCATTAGACCCTTGTTCTATTCTAATTTTCTCATCCACTCCAAAACACCAGATGCCTCCGAGACGTGACCCCGGTCTCAACTTTCCACGGAGCTCACCCACTGATCCAAAGCAGCAGAATGCCCTTATGCGATGCTCATCCGTAACTGTAACAACAACAACAACAACAATCCACCGCCACCACCCCCGCTGACAACTTGACCCGCTTCCTAAGGCTGAATCCGCCAGTTGTTCTCTAGCAGCACCGAGCCGATTGTGGTCGGCGATTGGCTCCGCAAGGTCGGAAGGAATTAGCCACCGCTGGATGCACATATGCGAGAAGGTGCGCTTGTCGCACATCGCTTGATGGACCTGCAGCCTCTGGTGGGAGAACTAGACCGCCACTTATCCCATCGCCACCATCACGGGATCAGTTCCAAAGAAGCTTTCCGCACCGCCATGTTTCAGCCGGAGCCATGAGTCTCAAGAAGCGTGAGTTCCGCAACTTACGCCAGGGAACCTTACCGTAAGCAAGACGTGGATGAGTTCAGAAGTTAGCTCGCTATGCCCGGATGATGTGGCCACAGATGCCGCAAAGCAGGAAAAGTTTCTCGAGGGACTCAATGACGAGCTGGGTATGCTACCCTACATTTTGGACAAGCATCCCTAAGCTTGGCTCCCCTCCTTCGCCCCCATTCGCATACACCGAGGCCGCCAAACCCGCGAAACACGCCCTCCGGCTGCCTCCCGACCGCCGCCCACCGGAGACTCTTCCCCGACTATGTCGCCCACCGCAATACCGTCCGTCCTCATCCACCGCACCGGATGAGGATCCGCTGTCGATCTCGCTGTCCCGCCGATCAGCCACCCTGCCCTCCACCTCCAAGGAGCTGCCCTGACGTTGTTCGCCTATCACGCCACCTCAATCCCCATAGCACTGTCTTGACCTGCCCCACCGAAACCGCAACACCTCACCAATTCCGGCGAAGCCGAGGCCAACTCGACGCCACCAAGGAGGTTCTGACTCACCGCTGCATTTTATCTTTTATTCGATCTCATGGGCTGCCGGTGCTCGACACCGAGAAGACATAGCGCTCCATCGACGGCGCCATCGCCGCCACATCATCCACGGCGCTCTCCCCATGTCGCGTTTCTGCGCGATTTCCACAATGGCACTAGCTGCAGCTGTTCGCTCTTCACTGCTACCGGTTCGTTTGCCGCTTGGTCACGCTGCCGCATCGCTTCCCCGCTTTCGCTCGCGGCGTTGCTCGCTTGCTCTCGCTATACCGCCTGCCGCTGCATCACCTCCGCAGCTACATGAGTTGTTACTTTAACTCGCCGCTGCATGTATCGCATGACTTGCTTCTCGCTAGTGCGTTCGCTGCCGAGCGTTCGCGATTTAGATCATCGCTTCTCCGCTACTAGTGCTCGAACGCCTAAACATCTATTGCAATGCTCACATTAGTTCAATCAGTTTCGACAAAGAAATTCAGTTTCGATCGGAAGTTCATTTTCTTCGCTTAAGTTCAAAGTGAACAGTACTTACAAGATCCGCTTGAAGCTGTGGTGCGGCTGATGCTTACATCTAGCACTTTTGGTGATGTATTTACATCATCTATTGCGATGATATTAGGGTCCCACTTCAGATTAATTGTCTATCTTGTCATGCTTCATCTCGTCACACACCTTAGTGAGCTGCTCCAACGACGGAACTGCCCATCACACCGAGCAAGACTTTATCGCCGCTTTCCAGAGGCCTCGGATCTTCTTCCCGCCGGACAACACACCAAAGATCATCACCATCCTCCACGCCCAACCCAATGATGCTGAGGTCCACAAGGCTATGCCAAAGAGGTTGTACACTCGTCGCATCACTTTGTTTCTCCATTCCTCCGTTCTTCCAATTCATGTGAGCCAAACACCAGTGTTGATCAAATCCTATGTTTCCAAATGCCTGCTTTGCAAGTGCTCCTATCCTATTCCCGTGTTTTTCATGTCCTCATTATAGAATCCTCCATTTAAGGAGCCCTTACAGATTTATTTCATTTCCAGATTACGCCAAAGAAAACTCAGGTGTTATGTCCTCGCTTCCTCCAGGTTGTCATCCACCCCACCTAAGGTGCACCATCGACAGGTTGCTTCACCGCAGAGAGATCCCCGCAGACTTTCTTTCATCAGATCATCTTCCTGCTGCAAGAGCCACGCCTAACTGCATTACCATCATCGACCGAAAGTGATGAACCCGAGGACTACATAGCTCCTAGAGAGATTGCGCTTTCGGTTTGCTATACAAGGTTATTATTACCTGCTACTTTATCGCTCAATCTTGAGTTTTGAATTGCCCATGGGTCTCATATTGAGCCAGCAAATTAATAGTATCCGCTCACTATCCGTCTATCTGGCTTCTATGTGGTCATGTTGGGTGGGCAACAAACAATAGATGATCCATTGTCTATCTTTTTAAACCAAGCTATAATCTACCTGCTATCATTAGTTTTGGATCCATCCACTGCTTGCTACCATCAGCCTTGATTTTTGCATGCACCCCTTAGGCCTTACAAAATCTAACAATTTTTTTATTATGCATGTCGATATTATACACAATCGCATCAACATGTAGAGAAAAGAGAAGACTGCTATAAATATAATGTCATGTGACGTTCCATGGTGGGCTAAGTGGCCCCCTCTCTCTGATTTCCAGATTGTATTCAGAGAAGATAACTGCTCGATGGAGATTCATAAGGAGCCGACCACGCCTGCTACTCACCGAGGTGTTTGTTTAACTCGCATGCCGATGTTGGTCATATCATGCATATAGCGCCTTGCATTGCTTACATTATACATCTTATATGTCATCGCTTAGTTTAGATTTGCTTTGTGTGAATGCCACCTGCTTGTTTTATATCATATTTCCATTATTTAATATTTGTTTTTTAGAGATTTCAACAAGTGACTACATACGTAATAAAATGAGTGAATCTACACTCTAAAATATGTCTATATACATCCGTATGTGGTAGTCCATTTGAAATCTCTAAAAGACAAATATTTAGGAACAGAGGGAGTATATGGGAATTATGCAATGCCATCTTATTTAGCTGCATCATATACGGAATCATGCAATGCCATCCTGTTAGCCACCATCGATATGTGAATTGTATCGCATATTTTTCCATAATGTATTTGTAAGTGCATCATGCCCCTTAGTGATTTTGGTGTATTGAAGACTTATAGGTTAAGTAACTGATGCACAGAGTGTACATGTGTCTATAAGTCTATGAGGAGTTTGATATTTATGGAAAGTCTAATTTCAAAATGAATTTCTTCAATCAAGAATTTGATATGTCAAGACTTCTTCAAGACTTTGAAAGTGAAGAAATTGATTCTCAAGACTTGGTAATCGCTGAGGAATATGAAGCGAAGACTTTGTTTTCGTAGTTTCATTTTCTCCTTCTTGAGTCATAGGAAACACCGCATCAAAAGGGGTCGAGGAAATACTAAGGAAAATTTCCATTTGATGCTCAACTCAAAATCCTCACCTACCAATCCTTCGAAAGTGAAGCCTTTGAAATCTCATACGCTCAATACTTCTTCAAAGGATGTAGACGGTCTTCCGGTCACCGAGGAATTTGTTCGACGAGGGTTAGGAATTCGCCAAAGTAATTGCCCACAAAGGAGGAACATGATAGCCCCGAGGAATTTGATGTCAATTTCCGACTGCTGCAGTGTCATGCGCTACCGTCCCAAATATCTCCACCTAACGGTCATATCATTTAATTTATTGTCTTATCATGTCGGCTGCCCCGAGGCTATAAATAGTCATTACAACCACTAGTTGGTTGGCTGCCCGAGAGAACTTGACACTTGTCATTTGAGAGCAACCCATCCTCCGAGGACTTTGAGCGTAAAATCATCAAGTGAGGAAAACCCAAAGTGAGGAAAATCCCAAAACCAAACCCCAACAAACCCAAAGTGATTGAGCATCAAGAAATTGATCCTGCGTGGATCCGACGCTTTTTACCTTGAAGACTGCTTCTTCCAGACGGTTAGGGGCCACGGTCAGAGCATCCAAGAGGAATTGTGGATCGCCGAGACCAAGTATGTGAAGGTTTGGAAGTCAAGACTTACCACGAGTGATTGGACGAGGTCTGCGTGACCTTAGTTCAAGGAGAATACGGTGAGGACTTGGTGTCCCGAAGGCGTGCTCAAGGATCGGGTGTCCGGATCGCGGTCCTCGAGTTTAAATATCACCGCTTCCAACCGACGCATAAACCGAGAAGCAGTTGAACCTGGTCTACCAAATCATTGTCTTCACCAACCTAATCGTTCTATTTCTCAACCATTTCATTTCTCACATCGTGTTGAGTGTTTGTTCATTCTGTTTGAAGACTTTGATCAAGACTTTTCAATTTCGCCCAATTTCTTCACCTTTGTCTTCATCTTGTGTTATCCTCGTGATTACGCTTTCGGTACTGTGATTGTCTTCATTTCATCATGATGACTATGCTTGTAACTGTTATGCTTATCTTTGAGTACTTATTCCGCTGCATGTATTTCTTCACTAAGGAATTTCTCACCGCAAATTTCAAAGAAGAATTTGTAAAACTCATAAAATCGCTTATTCACCCCCTCTGTCGATATAACGACTTTCAATTGGTATCGTGAGCAAGGTACTTTGTTCTGTGTGATTTTGGTTTAACCACCGAGTTTTAGTTATGTCGACCGCAGTATGATCGTTCTCAGCAGGTGTCCTACCGGCGGGACGGACTACCCCCATCGAAGAACAAAATGCGTAATGCATCTTGAAGCAATTGACAACGATCTCGTATGTTGTGACAAAGGTGTTTCAAGTCACACCTCTCTCGAATGATGTCGATGTGAAGAGATTCAAGCAACTGATTTCAAGCGAAGAATATCATATGTGGCCATCCGAGCAAAGGTCAATATGGAAGAGTGAGTGCTTTGAATCGCTAAACTCATTTGGGACAAAGTCCAAAGTAATGAAGGTGTTTCAACTCAGCGTGACTCTCGAGTTGATGTTCTTCGAATCTCTTCAACCGCTTCAAAAGACTCGACAACGAAAATGTTCAACAAACCTTCGATCGCTTCACCGACATCTCAAATGAGCTTCAAGCACTGGTGCCACCGACATCACCGACCATGAGGTGGTGAAGAAATTGCTAAGATCGCTTGATTCCTCATTTGACACTCGCACCGATGATACAAGAACGAGCTGACTACAAGTCTCTTGATCTCGCCGATATCCTCAAAGGCTAATACTCACGAAGTTCCAGCTTTTGCCAAAAGAGAGATCTCTATGGTTCGCTATGGAAGAACACGCGTCTCAAGGCCAAGGCTGAATCTGAATCAGAGAAGAATCGGTAGTAGCCTTGGAGATCCCAAGAATTGGCCAAGAGCTAGCACGCCGTGAAGAAATTCCAGAAATTCACAAGGCGTGGTCGCTTTGGAAAATCCTCAAGAAGCAAAGTGATTCCTCATCTAGTGACTATAAGCTTAAGACTTTGCCACAAATGCAAGAAACCTGGTCACTATATCCAAGATTGTCCTCGGGGAAAAGGAATTGAAGAAGAAGAAACACAAGGATTACGCCGATGACGAAGAAGAAGAAGAAATCATCAAAATCTTCATCATCAAAATCCTCAAAGCCTTCTTCTCACAAGAAGAGCAGCTCCAAAAAGGCCCTGCATTCATTGGCAAGGAAATGGACTCAAGTTGAATCTGAGAAAATGAGGAAGAGGAGGAGTCCAAGAATCCAACTGTGTGGCTAGTCCGCTCTTGTTATCGCCATGTTAGCAAGTCCATCTTCAATCAAGAAACTGACTACCAACAAACCTGATGAGGAAAATGATGACTACGCCCCACCTATTGCTTCATGGCAAAGGTGCCAGGTACTCAATTTCACCTCCTCTCAATCTAGTGAAAATGAATCGATGAGGATCTCAAGCCCAGCTACTCTAAACTTGCTAAGATTGCTATAAACAACAAAGGGCTTTTGAAAAGGTTCAAAACATGCTAGATAAGAGTGATGATATGTTAGGTGAAGAAATGGATCGCATCAAGCCCCAATCAAAATCTTCAGAAGTTCGCCTAGGCTTGACAGCCTTCAAGGTCATCATAACACAAACCTCTGCAGAGTGAAGATCTAATCGGTTAGCCGTGTCCCCGGTTATGGACAATTTGAGCCTCTGGAACCTGGAGTATTTCGGATATCTCAACACCAAAATTAATAAATTAATTGAGGGGGTTATTTAATAATTGGGAATGAGACATTGGTTGGCGGAACCATCTCAATAACTACCAACAATTTTTGTAGTATTTGCAAACAAGTCCATTGTTGTAGGGAAAAACTGGCTTTTTCGCAAAAACAATGAAACTTAGAGCCCCACAGCCAAATTGCATATAGTGCTAGTAATTTTTATTGTTATTCTCTCTTCATGACTTGCCGGCATATTCAAAATGCTGACCTACACGGCTGCAACGTCTTATGTTGCAGAGGAGTATTCCGATCAGGAGTGAGGCTATGATCCATGCTTGGCGATTGCCCTATGGAGTCGGATGGACTCGCTATTTCGTCTACGCTTCCGCAGCTTTATTTAGTTTATTTCTCATGAGTAGGCCTTCGGCCGAATTTATTCTATTGTAATAAAGACTCGATATGAGAATCGTGTAATAAATTCAGGTGTGATTGAACTTTGATTATTTCATCAATGTACTGTGTGTGCCAGCATGATCTTGGGATGGTACAGCTACACAGAGACTTGACCGATTTTGGGTCGGGTCGCTACAGTGTAGATTCACTCATTTTGCTCCGTATGTAGTAGTCACTTGCTGGAATCTTTAGAAAGACTTATATTTGGGAACAGAGGGAGTACTATACTAATAAAACATTAAGGCCACGAGGCGATGCAGTGCTGGTTACAGGAGGCAAGAAGAAGAGACGCATCCATCGACGACGTCCACCTCCTCGACTCAGGGCGCCGGCCCACCGAACGGCGCCTAAGTAGCAGCGGCTTTCATGGCCAGGTCGACGTGCTTCTGAACAATGGCGTCCAAAGATTCCAGCCGCTGGAAGAAGGCCAACGTCTTTCTGTCCTCGCTTGCCTTGTAGTGGCCTATGTAGATGATTTCCTCGTAGACGTGGATGTGCAGGTCGACGGTTTCTTGCATGGCGAGCGCTGCTTGGCGAAGCGCCTCGAGTGCGCATTCTTCGTTGCGACCTCCGGCACCTGCAGGGCCACCAGGGCTTGAAAGAGTTCGTCACCATGTAGGCCAATGAGGATGCCAGGCAATGAGGAGCCTGGGCGAGCGGGCTGGAGCAGTACGGCAAGGTCGTCCGCGCGCTTCTTGACGGCAGAGAACTTGCGGATGGAGTTGACCATCATGTCGTCCATGCGAGAGGCGAAGCCGGCGTCGGCGAGGGCTACAATGCCTGCGGTCACCAGCACCGTCTAGAAACGCTGCACGATGCGGGGCCGCAGGCCAGCGCCTTGGATGATTTGGCACAACCGACTGCCGCTCGCGTCCATCGCCTCCATAGGTGCTTGTGGCTTCTGGTCACTTGGTCTTGGATTGGAGCGAGCAGTGTTGCGCAGAGACTTGGGAGTAGATGGATTGGAGTGGCGGGGCGCCTTTATTATATGAGATTCCAAACTCTGTTGCATTCACATCGTGCTGGCTCTATTCTTCTTCTCCAATTAATTCCCTCTGCATGTAATTGAGGATGCATCATTAACCGTTCAACATCTCGGGAACCGCTACCTTCTTCCTCGTTGGCATTCAAGCACCTATGGACCCGTCGACGACGAGGTGCCTATGGTGACTTCGTAAATTTCAAGATGATAGTGTCGCGTGTGTGCGCGTCATAGGGGTGAGTATATGCGCGTGTATATGGCGCTTGCGCCTCATACTATGTCAAAAAACGTAAATGCGTGTCAAAAAGAGACTAGTAAGTATACTCAATATTGTGCACCTCGGAGAGGAAAACGGTAGAACTAACGCGTTTATTTACGTGCAGATTCACTCATTTTTCTCCATATGTACTCCGTCTCGGTGTAGTCTAGTCACTTGGTGAAATCTCTAGAAGGGCAAATACTCCTTTACGGTTTACTGGGCTATACTAGCAAGTAGTTATGCGTACTAGTACAATAGTGGGCTCACATAGCAATTTTGTCTCATGCAAGAGCTCTGGCTATATCGTGCTCAATGTTCGCAATCGCAACGTTCGGTTTGCGCTTGGCTCTTCGCCTCTTCGAGAAGACGAACAATGATGTTACTACTACTGCTTCTACAGTGTCGAATCCACTGCTGCATGTCCGTCCACCGCGAGCGGGACGGATAGCTTGTTGTAGAAGTACTACTAAGCAAAAGCCTGTCCTCGTTTGCGAGCAACCGCGCGCATGGGTGAGGGAGAAGGCGTGTAGTAAAATCAAGCTTCTCCTCGATGTACGAGTTGACGCGACACATCATAGCACTGGCCCCACATGCTTGCCTCTAAACTTGGCTGAAATACCCGCAGTGTATAATATATTTGCTGGAACCTCTAACATTTACCCACCACAAATTAAAATATATGTGGCCGTATGCATCGTTCTGATGAAGAGGCCGGGGAGTCCCCCCTTTTCGAAAAAAAACAAATTAAAATATATATTCCTGTCTTGACCAGATGAGCGTGCAAACTACAATCACCAGGGTGACAGGTAGGGCCAGAAGACTATTTTAATTAAAAAAAAACTTCGAGACGGCCACATAGCATGTACCCGACCCCAACGATTTTAAGCTTATAGGCACGGTACACGCTATCCTAGACTACTCTACACATGAAACTTCCACACGAGCGTCCGGGCTGCGCTTGGCTCTTCGCCTCTTCGGGAAGTCGAATAATGATGGTGTACTACTGCACTGGAGGAGTACTACAGTACGCTTCTGTCCATCTGACACCGGTTGAACTACTGCATGTCCACCGCGTGCGGGAGGGAGAGCGTGTAGTGAAAGCTTCTCCTAGTCTTGCCAGCCACCACGCTCATGGGCGAGGGAGGGACGCCCTGCCTTTGCGTGTATGATGACAGGGCCCGGCAGGTGTGTGGCCAACCTGTCATACAGCCAAAGGCAGTGCGATTAAATCCGCGAGGAGAGGATAATCAAACTTCTCGTTGATCTACGAGTTGACGCGACACATCAAAGCACTGCACTTGATATATTTCAATAATTTGCATTTACCGATGCATTAATTACAACGCATGCATGCATGCCGTGACTCTTCTTTTGATACTTGCATGTGTTGATTTAATGCACCTTGAAGTAGTACTCCCTCCGTTCCTAAACTATAAGTCTTTGTAGGGATTCCATTATGAATTACATACGGATGTATATAGATGCATTTTAAGTGTGGATTCATTCATTTTGCTCCGTATGTAGTCCACCTAGTGAAATCTCTATAAAGACTTACATTTAGGAACAGAGGGAGTATAAAATATGTGATGGTAAAGCTTTGTAATACCCCGGCCCAAGTCGAGAGATGGTTGTGCACGAGGAGGGCGAGATCATGTAGACCGAACAGGAACAGGACCCGGCGATGGAGCTCTCTAAGGTCTCGATGGACCTCACCATGCTCCACTGCCCTTTGTGCCTTCGCCCCTTGACGCCTCCAGTGTATGAGGTTCGAATACACCTCGTCCGTTCGGCTGATGGAGCAAGGTGCAGGTTTTTTGATTGATGTGATGTTCGATTGATTTCTGCAGTGCAAGGAAGGGCACCTGGCCTGCGCGGACTGCCGCGTCGAGCGCCCCGAGAACCAGCGGCAGTGCCAGAAGTGCGAGCACGGCGGTGGCTTCGACGTGCGGAACACGGCGGTGGACTCCATCCTTTCGTCGGTGAGGGTGGAGTGCCCGCACGAAGGCTGTGGGCTCTACGTCACTTACAACAAGCTCGCCGATCACCAGAGCGTGTGTCCGCTCGCTCCCTGCAAATACCCCGTGCCCGTCTGCGGCTACGAAGGCCCACCGCCGGCGCTCTACCACCACATCAGCACCGCGCATCCCATGCCCGTGCACAGGAACCACTACGGCAAGGTGCTCCAGATGCAAGTGCCACTATCGGAGCCACGGCTCTTGCTGTTCGCGGAGGAGGACCGTCGCACGTTTTTTTGGGTCGGCGGTGTGCTCGACGTCGGCACTCCTATCGCCGTGTCGGTCGTCTGCATCAGAGCAGGGGTGTCACCACTGCCGTACTACTTGGCCAATCTGTGGGCGAACGGCCCGCCGGGGGAGCCCAAAGTCGCGACCGACGCCGTTAAGGTAGAAATGGAGGTGACAAGCAGCAAGGATCCCGGCGACGTCGACATGCAGGAGCTGACCTTCTTGACAGTTCCGCCCAAGCTGCTGGCCGGGGCTAAGCTTGTGTCCCTCCACATTCAGATTGACAAGCTCACGTCCTAAATGTTTCGACAGTGCCTTCTGTTTATCTTAGTAATATGCTAATATAGGGATTACCTTGGTATACTTTAGCTTAAGAAATGGTGGGTTTTGGTGGCGATGCAGCAATTACTTCGACATCCGATCAGTAATTTCCAACAGTCGAACGAATATTTTGTGTCTGTTGGATATAAAGTTCCTTTGGGTAAGAAGTACTACTTGTCATCAAAATGGATAAAAGGAGATGTATGTAGACGTATTTTAGTTCTAGATCGTCCTTTTATCCATTTTGATGACAAGCACTCCTCCGTTCCACAATACATGCCTTCCATTTGTCAAAATATAGATGTATCTAGACATGTTTTAGTATATAGGTACATCCATGATAGAGCCAATCGGATGGTTGAGAACACTACAATTAAGTAGCTATAGATGCGTGTGTGACTCCTGGATGCAGAGGCGGGGTCATCATCCTCCTTTTCGAGAAAAACAGACGCGTGTGTGAGAGCACTAGTGCGTGCGTGCACCTCTTCTCTTCCTGTATAACGTACTACTAAACTCAGAGTACAAGTTTTTGTGGGTGGCACGATGGTGCGTGCGAGAAGTCCCGAGAGATAGGTTTAATGCGTCTGAAAAAAGGACTAGCCTAGAGCTCGCCACGCAGCTATTCCTATCGAACGCCCCATTAACCGTAAGATATGTGTACGACGGTGCCGCTTATTGCACGCATACACAGCAAAGATCCTCCTTTCCGGTTTATAGGGCTTAATTCAAAATCTCACCAACCAAGATGGTGAGTGGTGGAATATTTTTTGTAGTTTGCAAAAGCACCTAATTAATGCTGTTGTTTTTCTCAAAAAATTATGTTTATCAATGCATTAATTGCAATGTATGCATGGATAAAGTACATGCATTGGTCAATTTTCTCTTAATACTTGTATGCAATGATTTAATGCACCTTGGAATCTGAACATGTGTTGGGGAACAACCAAATTGAGCCTTATAAAATGGAAAAACTAAAATTTTGAGATAAGCCCTATAAAACTGGAAAGGAGGGAGTAGAAAAAGAAGTACTCCATCCGGGAATAGTGCCGCACTTCAAAACTAGAACCGTCAATAATTTTTGAGCTTGCGTCTCGTCACATTCCAAATTACTCCACACTATATTGAATTGCAAACCTGTTCACACCGATCACAACCTAAATGGTTTCCCACTTAGGAGCGTATTAGTACCACGCTATATTGAATTCCAAACCTGTTCTCACCGATCACAACCTAAACGGTTTCCCACTTAGGAGCATATTAGTACTCGGTTATAAATACTAGTATGCCAAGATGACTGCACATTCCTCTCAACTCCTCATCCACAAAAACAAACAAGTCATTCAGCACCCTTCCCTTGCGTCTGCCATGGCCAGCGTGAGTTCTGGGTCGAGAGATTTCCACCAGGGAGAGGCGAGCATGGAAGCGGAAGCACGAGAGATGTCCCGCCTCGCTGCGAGAGCAGCCGACATGTCCCGCCACGCGGAAGTAGCAGCACAGAGGTCCCGCCGCGCCGTTGAAGTAGCATGGAGGTCCCTTGCCACTGTCGATGCGCAGAGATCGGTCGGGCAGCGCCATGAAGCAGCGAGAGATGTCCCGCCCGCGCCCGCGTGGCTCGGGAAAATTTCTCGCGGGCAGGCGACGATCGTTACAGGCGCATGCATGCGATCGTCCATAGCCAGATGGATCAGATCTCCGGCTGGGCGAGGTTGCAGGACGACGTGAAAGCCTCGTTTGACCAGGCTACCGGCGTCATCCGGCAACTAAGGGAGGGCAATGAGAGGCTCCGGGCCGAGCGCGACCTGCTGAGGGAGAAGATCGTCTAAAGTGCAGACCAGCAAGAGGAGACCAGTTCCTTGTTGAAGAGGACCGGCGTCATCGTCAAGAAACTTATGGACGAGAATGGCATGCTCCGCAACGAGCGCCAAAGGCTGGTGGAGGAATCCGTGGATGTTCTCAAGCAGCGTCTTGAGGACACGAACGAGCTCATCGCCGCTCGCCGCGGAGACTAGTTCCCCCGGCCTGCAGCAACGCATCAAGAAAGTAGAGATCAGCGAGCCAAATCCTTGTCTTCCTTCTTCTTTTGCCCTTGTGTATTTCGGGCGTAGCCGCATGTGGCTTTTTTAATTATCTTTCTAATTATGTAAGACAATTAATCGTCCTTATCTTTCTGTGGAAGATCAATGTTGCAAGGCTGGAATGAAGAAAACTCTTGCTGTGGCGACCCTGGCGTTGCTTTTCTTCTAGTTGCTGCTGGGCTTCCTTCAGTTTCCTGGTTTCTTTTGTTGTAATAATCGGTTTAGGATGTGGATTGTGTCGTCGGTTGTGAAATGTTGGCTTCTAGCACGGATGTTTGGCCTTTGTTGGCCACTTGGGATGTTGCGATTTCAATCTGTTGCTTTTAGTCCTTCGTGTTAGGCTGGAGTTGTGCTGAACTTCTTGTGAATTGTGGTGGTTTTCAGTAATGAAAATCGGAAGGGGCAAGCCCTTCTTTGATCAAAAAAATTAATCGTCCTTATATATTCATCAGTATTGCTATAAGTCACAGTAGATGCTATATAGATCCATCGGATCTTACATCAAGATCCATGCTTTCAGATTTTCTTTTTTCTCTCTTAATTCTCAGTCGAGTGAGACATAGCCACGCCATTAAACAGAGGCTCGGGCGCCATTAATGGAGACCTTGGGAGAGAGGTGGACGACAGATGGAGGTCAAAGGGCTCTTCTCCCGATAAGCACGCGCAGGGGTCTGATTGCACACCTCTCGTACTCAAATAGCTACCCTGGACGGCGCCTCCTAGCTAATAAAAAATGGGGACGCGTGGCGGCACGTAAGTGGTACTAGTAAGTAGAACTCCCACGGTTTCAATATTACTTGTGTTTCCGATTGTAACGTGACAGCACTTGTTCCAAAATGACTTTGTTGATTGTTAATGTGTGCGCCTTCGCAAATCGGACTGCAAATTTACCACAGCATGTTGGTGCCATGTCATGGCACCAAGCCAAGTTTCATTTTTTTCATGCGTGTTTTGGATTTACAGGAATTAAAAAACTAAGTTTCTCAATGTTTCCAACCCAGCCACGACGCCCGGAGTTTTGAATTTCATTCCCATTTCTTGCATGGAACCTAGAAATTTACCCGACGACACACATGTGATTTTTCAACCAACCTTGTTGCACTGAAACATGTGCTTGTATTTCAAATTTGAATTATGCACACAAAGGTGACACGTTCCCTCCCAGAACCACGAGCCTTCTTGAGAGAAGCTCCGATTTGCAAGAAGCTTATACCAAAATTTGTTCCTATTCGGCCATTTTTTTACCACGGCATGGTACTACCATGACATGACACCATGCCAAGTTTCATGATTTTAAAACCAAGTTTCTCAATGTTCTCGACCGAGCCACGATGCCCAGATGTTTGAATCTTATTCTCATTTTTTGCATGGGACCTACTCCCTCCTTCCATCTATATAGGGCCTAATGTGTTTTTCAAGACAACCTTTGACTATTGACAAGATTAATAGCACATGAGATGTATACTATGAAAATTATATTATTGGAAGCTCCTTTGACATACAAATTTGAAGGTATGCTTTGTGTAAGTTGCATGTCATATATTATTGCTCTAACGTTTGGTCAAAGTTAGCCTCAAAAAACGCATTAGGACCTATATAGATGCAAGGAGGGAGTAGAAATTCACCCGTGGACACAAATGTGATTTTCAACCAACTTTGGTGCACGGGAGCAGGTGCTTGTAGTTCAAATTTGAATGACGCACATTAAATGACCAAAAACTCAATTAATGTGTAAATAAGGCCAAACGAAGCCGGAATAATTCCAAAATTTAACAAGGCACTCATGTAGTTCTATGTTGCCTTTGTAAATAAACTCAAGGGGGACAACGTATATCGTTTCACACTCAAAGGTGGCGCGTTCCCTCTCAGAACCACGAGCCTTCTTGAGAGAAGCTTCGGTTTGCAAGAAGCTTATACCAAAATCTATTCCTATTCGGACATTTTTTTACCACAACATGGTAGTACCATGACATGACATCCATGCCAAGTTTCATGATTTTCAGACATGTTTTGGATTTACAAGAATTTTAAAACCAAGTTTCTCAATGTTCTCGGCCGAGCCACGATGCCCAGATGTTTTAATTTTATTCTCATTTCTTGCATGGGACCTAGAAATTCACCCGAGGGCATAAATGTGATTTTTCAACCAACTTTGGTGCACGAGAGCATGTGCTTGTAGTTCAAATTTGACTTATGCACATTAAATGACCAGAAACTCAATTAATGTATGAAAAACGACAAATGAACCCGGAATAATTCCAAAATTTAACAGGGCACTAATGTAGTTCTATGTTGCCTTTGTTAAGAAACTCAAGGGGGGGGGGGGTGGCAGCGTATATCGTTTCACACTCAAAGGTGGCACGTTCCCTCTTAGAACCACGAGCTTCCAAGTCGGCCCAATTTTTTTACCACAACATGTTAGTGCCATGACATGACACCATGCCAAGTTTCATGATTTCCAGCTGAATTTTGGATTTACATGAATTTCAAATCTAAGTTTCTCGATGTTCTCGGCAGAGTCATGACGCCCAGATGTTTGAATTTCATTCTCATTTCTTCCATGGGACCTAGAAATTCAACCAAGGACACACATGTGATTTTTCAACCCACTTTGGTGCACCGGAGCATGTGCATGCAATTCATATTTAGATTATGCACATTAAAAGTCCAGAAACTCAATTAATGTATAAAAGGCCAAATGAACCCGAATAATTCCAAAATTTAACAGGCACTCATATAGTTCTATGTTGCCTCTGTAAATAAAATCAGGGGAGGCAGCGATATCGTTTAAGACACTAAAGGTGACACGTTCCTCTCGAACCACGAGGCTTGTTGAGAGAATCTCTGGTTTTACAAGAGGCTTATACCAAAACTTGTCCCAATTCAGCCAAAATTATAATGTATGAAAACAGGGTTTAGATTATCCCGAACATCTCGCTACCTAGACAAATAATGTACTATGATTTGAATTCAACATAAAATGGATACAAATATTTGAATTGGAGAGCATATGGTACATGTAGTTCATAGTGAAATATGATTACTGCTATATGCATGTCTTTTGTTATCAAGATAATATTTAAATTATTGTATAACTTGACAACAATCGTATTCAAATAAGGAAAATTGATTCAAATTTAGTCCATATGGTAGACGACAATATATATGTTCACATGGTGGAGTAAAATGTTCATATATGATGGAAGATCAAAATGTACGACTACATCAATTATAAACCGCAAGGTCACCTAATGATATATTCGAATTCAACATAACGTGGATTCAAAAATTGAAATTCGAGATCATGGCATCTGTAATCATATAAAAGGGACATTACTCTTTCTTTGGTGGGAATTGATTTGTTTTTGTTGTTGTTGAGGAAGTGCGAATCGATTTGGTACTGTGCAGGTAATCTTGTTCTCCCAATTTTTTTACATTTTCTTGTAGTTTTTCAATGGCATCTATAGAAATATAGTAAAGGGACATGACTCTCTTGTGTCTTGTATGAATTGTTTTTACACGTTAAGTTTGTTCTCACGAACAAGGAATCCGCACCTTGTTATCCCGAAATTTTCAAGCTCGAGTATCTTTTGTCTCACCTGCTTTGAAACTCCCGCTTCTTCAACCAGCGTCGCCTTTGTTATCCCGAAATTTGACGCCGAGAACTCCCTCCTCATCCGAGATCCCTTCCGCAGCCCGCACATGCCAAATCCCCTTCTACCCTCACCGAAAATGAAGCTCCACGTCGCGGTGTCAAAACCGGTGGGGGTACGCTGGTAACTTACCCTACATTTTGGACAAGCGCATCCCTAAGCTTGGCTCCCCCTCCCCTTCGCCCCCATTCGTACACACCGAGGCCGCCAAAACCCGCGAAACCCCACGCCTCCGTCGGCCTCCCGACCGCCGCCCAGCCGGAGACTCTTCCCCGACTATGTCGTCCACCGCAACAGCTCGCCGTCCCTCATCCACCGCACCGGATGAGGATCCGTTGTCGATCACGTTGTCCCGCCGGATCAGCCACCCCGTCCTCCACCTCCAAGGAGCTGCCCCGATGTTTGCCTCGTCTATCACGCCACCTCAATCCCCATAGCACTGTCTTGACCTGCCCCACCGAAACCGCAACACCCTCACCAATTCCTCCGATGAAGCCGAGGCCAACTCGACGCCACCAAGGAGGTTCTGCACTCACCGCTGCATTTTATCTTTTATTCGATCTCACAGGGCTGCCGGTGCTCGATACCGAGAAGACATAGCGTCTCCATCAACGGCACCATCGCCGGCCACATCATCCACGGCGTCTCTCCCCCATGTCGTTGCTTCCTCGGCGGCGACTTCCACAATGGCACTAGCTGCAGCTGCTCCGGCTCTCACTCGCGCTGCGACTCTGTTTGCTTCTTGGTCGGTCTGCTCAGACTGCTTCCCGCTTTCGTTCGTGCTGCTGCTCTGCTCTTGCTCTCGCTTGCGCTGCTGCTGCTGCACGACCTCCGGCAGCTACATGAGTTGCTACTTTAGCACTCGCTCGCGATGCTACTGCATGACTTGCTCTCTGCTAGTGCGTTCGCTGCTCGAGCGTCTGCTGATTTAGATCACTGCTTCTCTGCTACTAGTGCTCGAACGCCTAAACATCTATTGCAATGCTCTCTTACTAGTTCAATCAGTTTCGACAGTAAAATTCAGTTTCGACTGTGAAGTTCATTTTCTTCAGTTAAGTTCAAAGTGAACAGTACTTACAGCATCTGTCGGAGCGGTCGTGGTGCGGCTGATGCGTTTTACATCTAGCACTTTTTGGTGATGTATTTTACATCATCTATTTCAGATGATATTAGGGTCCCACTTCAGATTAACGTTGTCTATCTTGTCATGCTTCATCCTCGTCGCCGTACACCTTAGTGGAGCTGCTCCAACGACGGAACTGTCCATCACACCGGAGCAGTACCCTCGACGCCGTTTCCAGAGGCCTCGGATCTTCTTCCCCGCCTCGGACAGTCACACCAGCATCATCACCATCCTCCACGTCCAACCCAATGATGCTGAGGTCCACAAGGCTATGCCAAAGAGGTTTTACACTCGTCGCATCACTTTGTTTCTCCATTCCTCTGTTCTTCCAATTCATGTGAGCCAAACACCCAAAGTTGATGAAATCCTATGTTTCCAAATGCTCTGCTTTGCAAGTGCGCTCCTATCCTATTCCCGTGTTTTTCATGTCCCTGCGTTTATAGAATCCTCCAATTCTAAGGAGCCCTTACAGATTTACTTCATTTCAGATTACGCGTCAAAGAAAACTCTGTGTGTTATGTCCTGCTCCTGCCGTGCGTCATCCACCCCACCTAAGGTGCACCATCGACGAAGCGTTCACTGCAGTAGAGATCCCCTGCAGACTTTCTTTCGCCGCCTCGATCATCTTCCCGTTGCCGCAGCCACGCCTAACTGCATTACCATCATCGACCGAGCAGATGAACCCGAGGACTACATAGCTCGGAAGAGAGATTGCAGTCTTTCGTGTTTGCTTATGTTATACATCGCTTATTATTACCTCGCTACTTTGTCGCTCAATCTTGAGTTTTGAATTGCCCATGGGTCTCATATTGAGCCAACAAACTAATAGTATCTCGCTACTATCCGTTCATCCGGGGTCTTCTATGTGGTTCATGTTGGGTGGGCAACAAACAATAGATGATCCATTGTCTATCTTTTAAACTGAAGCTATAATCTACCTGCTATCATTAGTTTTGGATCCATCCACTGCTTGCTACCATCAGTCTTGATTTTTGCATGCACCCTTAGGCCTTACAAAATCTAACAATTTTTTTATTATGCATGTCGATATTATACACAATCGTCTTCAACATGTAGAGAAAAGAGAAGACCGTTGCGTGCGAATATAATGTCATGCAGACGTTATTCCATGGTGGGCGAAGTGGCCCCCCCTCTCCTGCATTTCCAGATTGTATTCCAGAGGAAGATAACTGTTCAGATGGAGATTCATAAGGAGCCGACCACGCCTGTTTACCACC
This sequence comes from Aegilops longissima, assembly GCA_021605205.1. Taxonomy (NCBI): domain Eukaryota; kingdom Viridiplantae; phylum Streptophyta; class Magnoliopsida; order Poales; family Poaceae; genus Aegilops; species Aegilops longissima. Next base: position 17,376 of record JAHIAM010003684.1, on the reverse strand, counting down.
TGAGGTGTTTGCTCTAACCTGTCATGCTGATATTGGTCATATCATGCATATAGCGCCTTGCATTGCTTACATTATACATCTTATATGTCATCAGCTTAGTTTAGATTTGCCTTGTGTGAATGCCACCTGTTTGGTTTCTATATCATACTCCCACAATTCCTAAATATTTGTCTTTTTAGAGATTTCAACAAGTGACTACATACAGAATAAAATGAGTGAATCTACACTCTAAAATATGTCTATATACATCCGTATGTGGTAGTCCATTTGAAATCTCTAAAAAGACAAATATTTAGGAACAGAGGGAGTATATGGGAATTATGCAATGCCATCTTATTTAGCCAGGCATCATATACGTGAATCATGCAATGCCATCCTGTTTAGCCAGTCATCGTATATGTGAATTGTATCGTGCCATATTTTTTCCATAATGTATTTGTAAGTGCATCTAGTGCCCCTTAGTGATTTTGGTGTATTGAAGACTTATAGGTTAAGTAACTGATGCGTTTGTGAGTGTACACAGGTCTATAAGTCTATGAGGAGTTTGATATTTACAAAGGAAAGTCGACCCTAAAATGAATTTCTTCAATCAAGAATTTGATATCTCAAGACTTTCAAGACTTTGAAAGTGAAGAAATTGGTGTGATTCTCAAGACTTGGTAATCGCTGAGGAATATGAAGCGTGAAGACTTTTGTTTTCGTAGTTTCATTTTCTCCTTCTTGAGTCATAGGAAACACCGTCATTAAAAAAGGGGTCGAGGAAATACTAAGGAAAATTTCCATTTGATGCTCAACTCAAAATCCTCACCTACCAATCCCTTCGAGTGAAGCCTTTGAAATCTCATACAGCTTCAATCAATTTCTTCAAAGGATGAGACGAAGCTCTTCCGTCACCGAGGAATTTGTTCGATCGAGAGTTAGGAATTCGCCAAATCGAATTGCCTACACAAAGGAGGAACATGATAGCCCCGAGGAATTTGATGTTCAATTTCCGACCGTTGCTGTGCTGCGCGCCAGCTGTTCCCAAATATCTCCACCTAACGGTCATATCATTTAAGGGCATTTATGTCTTATCATGTCGGGCTGCTCCCGAGGCTATAAATAGCCGCCCCCTACAACCACTAGTTGGTTGGCTGCTCCGAGAGAACTTGACACTTGTCATTTGAGAGCAACCCATCCTCTGAGGACTTTGAGCGAAAATCATCAAGTGAGGAAAAACCCAAAGTGAGGAAAATCCCAAAAACCAAACCCCAACAAACCCAAAGTGATTGAGCATCACTGAAGAAATTGATCCCGCGTGGATCCGACGCTTTTTACCTTTGAAGACTGTGCTTCTTCCAGACGGTTAGGCGTCACGGTCTAGAGCATCCAAGAGGAATTGTGGATCGCCGAGTGACCAAGTATGTGAAGGTTTGGAAGTCGCCTGAAGACTTACCACGAGTGATTGGACGAGGTCTGCGTGACCTTAGTTCAAGGAGAATACGGTGAGGACTTGGTGTCCCGAGCTGCGTGCTCAAGGATCGGGTGTCCGGATCTGCGTGTCCTCGAGTTTAAATACTCACCGCTCCAACCAGACGCATAACCGAGACAGCAGTGGAACTGGTCTACCAAATCATTGTCTTCACCAACCTAATCGGTTCTATTTCCTCAACCATTTCATTTCCTCATTATCGTGTTGTGTGTTTGTTCATATCTCGTGTTTGAAGACTTTGATCAAGACTTTCTCAATTTCCTCAGTTCAATTTCTTCACCGTTTGTCTTCATCTTGTGTTATCCTGTGATTACGCTTTGGTACTGTGATTGTCTTCATTTCATCATGATGACTATGCTTGTAATCTGTTATGCTTATCTTTGAGTACTTATTCCGCTGCATGTATTTCTTCACTAAGGAATTTCTCACCGCAAATTCCTCGAAGAAGAATTTGTAAACTCATAAAATCGCCTATTCACCCCCTCTTGTCGATATAACGACTTTCAATTGGTATCGAGCAAGGTACTCCCTTGTTCTGTGTGATTTTGGTTTAACCACCGGAGTTTTAGTTATGTCGACCGCAGGTATGATCAAGGTCTCAGCAGGTGTCCTACCTTCGATGGGACGGACTACCCCTCATCGAAGAACAAAATGCTAATGCATCTTGAAGCAATTGACAACGATCTCGGTATGTTGTGACAAAGGTGTTTCCTAAGTCACACCCTCTCTCGAATGATGCTGATGTGAAGAGATTCAAGCAACTTGATTCTCAAGCGAAGAATATCATATGTGGCCATCCGAGCAAAGGTCAATATGGAAGAGTGAGTGCTTTGGAATCGCTAAACTCATTTGGGACAGGCTGTCCAAAGTAATGAAGGTGTTTCAACTCAGCGTGACTCTCGAGTTGATGTTCTTCGAATCTCTTCAACCGCTTCAAAAGACTCGACAACGAAAATGTTCAACAAACCTTCGATCGCCTCACCGACATCTCAAATGAGCTTCAAGCACTGGTGCCACCGACATCACCGACCATGAGGTGGTGAAGAAATTGCTAAGATCGCTTGATTCCTCATTTGACACTCGCACCGATGATACAAGAACGAGCTGACTACAAGTCTCTTGATCCTGCTGATATCCTCGAAAGGCTAAATACTCACGAAGTTCCAGCTTGTTTGAAAAGAGAGATCTCTATGGTTCGCTATGGAAGAACACGTGCCTCAAGGCCAAGGCTGAATCTGAATCGAGAGTGAAGAATCTGTAGTAGCCTTGGAGATCCCAAGAATTTGGCCAAGAGCTAGCACGCTCGTGAAGAAATTCCAGAAATTCACAAGGCGTGGTCGTTTTGGAAAATCCTCAAGAAGCAAAGTGATTCCTCATCTAGTGACTATAAGCGAAGACTTTGCCACAAATGCAAGAAACCTGGTCACTATATCCAAGATTGTCCTCGATGGGAAAAGGAATTGAAGAAGAAGAAACACAAGGATTACAGCCTGATGACGTGAAGAAGAAGAAGAAATCATCAAAATCTTCATCATCAAAATCCTCAAAGCCTTCTTCTCACAAGAAGAGCAGCTCCAAAAGGCCCGGCATTCATTGGCAAGGAAATGGACTCAAGCTGAATCGAGGAAAATGAGGAAGAGGAGGAGTCCAAGAATCCGAATCTGTGTGGCTAGTCCGCTCTTGCTATCGCTTATGTTAGCAAGTCCATCTTCAACGCTCAAGAAACTGACTCCCAACAAACCTGATGAGGAAAATGATGACTACGCCCCACCTATTGCTTCATGGCAAAAGGTGCCAAGGTACTCAATTTCACCTCCTCTCAATCCAGTGAAAATGAATCGATGAGGATCTCAAGCCCAGCTACTCTAAACTTGCTAAGATTGCTATAAAACAACAAAGGGCTTTTGAAAAGGTTCAAAACATGCTAGATAAGAGTGATGATATGTTAGGTGAAGAAATGGATCGCACTCAAGCCCTAATCGAAAATCTTCAGAAGTTCGCCTAGGCTTGACAGCTTTCAAGGTCATCATAACACTCTCTTATCTCGATCATGAGAAACTTTCTTATGAATTTCTTCAAAGAAAGCAAGATCTTGAGAAGCTAAGAGCGAGTTATGAAGATCTTCGTAGGAGCGCGATTCATTACTTGCTCAACAAATCAGCGCTTCTCAAGAAGAATTTGTTCCTCCATGCTTAAAGTGCATTGAACGTGAATCGCTAATTCTTCACCGAATGTTCAAATGCTTCAACTGTTATAAATTCTTCACCTGCCTCTACTATCACTAATTCCTCATCCGAGGACATTGCTAGTATCACCGACGATGCAGGGTTGAAGGAATTGTACATGACAGCATGTACAAAAGCCTCAAAGGGCATCGACTTTTGTGATGTGCTTAAAAGCAGATCCTCAACAGAACCCTAGGAAAGAGGGTATTGCCTTTGAGAGGAAACTCAATGTCGATGGAACGATCGAAGCCCGAGCAAGATCCCAAAACCTCATGGGTTGCTGCAAAGGGACCTCCAGCTTGATCCATCTAACTTATCTGGTTTTACATGTGAATTTCCTCATTCTCATGATGAGTCATTTGACTCAAATTATAAACTGTTCAAAAATCAGAATGGTGAAGTATTTGCTAGATATGTTGGCACTAATCAGAACGGTCCCCTATGAAGAAAATCTGGGTTCCCAAGAAATGTCTTGAAAGTCTTCGTGAATGTCCTCATGACACCACCGTGAAGAAAAGGAACCCCAGATCAAATTCTTCATATGGACCAAATTCTTCATATGGATCCAAGTCCTCATACGGACAAAATTCTCACGTGGATCAAATTCCTCAAAAGGATCAAAGTCCTCATATGATTATCATCATGCTAACAACTCCGCTTTCGCAGGTAGAGCCAAGGGCTATGAATATGTGCATTATTCTTCAAACCAATATGTTCATAAGTCCTCAAGAATTTCTCTCGCTTATTCATATGCTTACCCTAACCCCTCTTATGTGAAACGAAATGGTTTGGCCTCTATGCCACCATTCTCATATGGTGCTCGCAGAATGATGAACTCTTTGCCACCCCTTCAGATGTGGGTGGTGAAGAAAAGAACTAATCTCTTCTGCAGGGTCAGTCTCCGACGTGCCTCAACGTCTCAAGAATTTGCCGGGGCCCGACAAAATGCTCGAAAGGACGCAGTTAATCATGATGAAATGAACTTTCATTTCACACGCCCTCATACTTGCTTATCTGATTGATACTTTGTCGATGAAATTCATCGATGAACTTGATATCATATTCTTCACCGATGAAGTATATGAGATCGTAAGTTGTACTAATTCATCCGCAGGATGATCAACCCAAAGCCACCGAGTGGGTTCTCGATAGTGGATGTACAAATCACATGACCGGTGACAAGAATCTATTGATGGATGCTCCTTATCACCGCCACATCTCAGCATATCATCTTTGGCCGACAAAGGCAAAAGTCGTATTGGGACTTGGTAAGGTTGCTATCTCTAAGGACATGCACATGGACAAAGTCATGCTTGTTGAGTCTTTAGGATATAACCTCATGTCGGCCTCAATGCTTTGTGATCTTGATATGGTAGTTATTTTTGGCAAGTATCGTTGTGTTGTGATTATGGAAGTCGACAATTCCAAAGTCTTCAAGGCTTTAGGAGAGGAGACTTGTATATTGTTGATTTTTCCACAGACCACAACCAGCCGTGTGCCTACTTGCAAAAGCTTCGTAGGCTGGCTATGGCATCGATTTACTTGGTCACGCAGCATGAGGAATTTGCACACGCTTGCGAAGAAGAAGCATGTCATTGGCATTGAGAATGTCAAATTCTCAAGGATCACTTATGCGGAGCCTGTGAAGCTGGAAAATGACCAAGGCCAAGCATCCAAATAAGACTATCATGACCACTACTCGTCCTTCGAATTGCTTCACATGGACCTCTTTGGTCCCAATCATTACTCACCGTCGTCAATGAAGCATCTCTTTATGGCTTTGTTATTGTTGATGATTACTCTCGTTACACTTGGGTACACATTGTTACTTACAAAAATCAAGTGCAGGAAATCTTCAAACGATTTTCCTCGAGGGCTTCAACCAACTTTGGTGTGAAGATCAAGCACATCAGGAGTGACAATGGAACTGAGTTCAAGAATTCGGACTTGAGGATTATCTTGATGAACTTGGTATTACTCATGAGTTATCTGCTCCCTATACTCCTCAAAGAAATGGCGTCGTGGAGCACAAGAACGTAACTCTTGTTGAGATGGCTCGCACTATGCTTGATGAATACAAAACGCCTAGTCGCTTACGGATTGAAGCAATTGACACTGCGTGCCACATCATCAACAGAGTATATCTTCACAAATTCTTCAAAAAGACTGCCTATGAACTCCTCAACGACAAGAAACCCAATGTAAGTTATTTCAAAGTCTTCGTGCTAAATGCTGGATTAGAGATCCTCACCACACCTCTAAATTTGCAACCAAAGCACATGAAGGTTTTATGCTTGGTTACGGAAAGGACTCGCACACCTACAGTAGTCTTCAACATCGCACTTCACAAGATTGTTGACATCAGAGATGTGCGGTTCGATGAAACTAATGGCTCGCAAAGAGAGCACCTACCTTCAGTTAGACGAACCAGCACCGAGGATTCTATCAGTTCAAGGCAACCGAGGATGTCATTCCCATCAAGAAACTGCTGAAGAATTCATTCTGACGCCAAGAACGCCGAAATGATGCACTCAAGATAATGTCAAGAAAATGGTGCCGAGGAAAATGATCAAATTCCTCAAGACAACCAGCTCATCCTCGCTGCAAAAGAAGTGCAAGTTGACAAGATCATCGATGACATTGAAGCGCCAGTCCTCTCACTCGCTCAAAGCTTCACACTTATCTAACTTTTGTGGGCACTATGCTTTTGTCTCTATCACAGAGCCCACTAAGGTAGATGAAGCATTTCTGGAGCCTGAGTAGATTCAGGCCATGCAAGAAGAATTACATCAGTTCGAGCTCAACAACGTCTCGGAACTGGTCAGACGTCCAGATCCTCGCAAGCATAATATCATTGGCACAAAGTGGATCTACCGCAACAAGCAAGATGAAAATGGTCTTGTGGTGAGGAATAAGGCACGACTAGTAGCTCAAGGCTACACGCAGGTTGAAGGAATTGATTTCGATGAAACTTTTGCACTGTCGCTAGACTTGAGTCTATTCAGCATATTACTCGCCTATGCTAACCATCACAATATCACTTTATATCAAATGGATGTGAAAAGTGCATTCCTCAATGGTAAGCTTGAGGAAGAAGTATATGTTGCTCAACCCCTGTGTTTTGAAGATCCAAAGAATCCTCGACAAAGTCTTCAGACTAAATAAGGCCCTCTATGGCCTCAAGCAAGCCCCTCGGCGTGGTATGATACATTGAAGGAATTCTTCGTGAAGAATGGCTTCACACCCGTTCACTCGACCCTACTCTCTTTACTAAATCTTATGATGGTGAACTGTTTGTGTGCCAAATATATGTTGATGATATTATCTTTGGCTGTATCGACCAACGTTATAGTGATGAATTTGCCTATATGATGAGTGAAGAATATCAAATGTCTATGATGGGAGAGTTGAAATTCTTCTTAGGTCTTCAAATTCACAACAACACAATGGCATATTCATATCTCAGAGAAATACCTCAAAGATGTCCTCAAGAAATTCGCATGCAAGATTGCAAAGGCGTCAAAATTCCTATGCCCACAAATGGCCATCTATGCAATCGATGAAAATGGTATTGACTTCGATCACAAGGTATACCGCCCATGATTGGTTCTTTATTGTACTTATGTGCATCTAGGCCAGATATAATGCTTAGTGTTTGCATGTGTGCCCGATTTCAAGCTACACCAAGGAATCACACCATAAGGCTGTGAAGCATATTCTTCGATATCTAGCTCACACACCAACACTAGGATTATGGTACCCCAAGGGCTCTACTTTTGATCTCATTGGATATTCTGACTGACTATGTTTGGTGATCGTGGACCGCAAGTCAACATCTGGTACTTGTCATTTCTGACGATCTTTGGTCCGTTGGTCCTCGAAGAAACAGAACTGCGTATCACCGTCCATCGCTGAAGCTGAATATATTGCTGCTGGCTCGTGTTGTGCTCAATTACTATGGATGAAGCAAACCTCAAGGACTACGGCATCAACGTGAAGAATGTGCCTCTCTCTCGTGACAATGAGAGTGCCATCAAGATTGCTCACAACCCAGTTCAGCACTCAAGACAAAGCACATTCAAATTCGCCATCATTTTCTTCGTGATCATGTGTTGAAGGGCGACATCTCCATCGAAAGCACGTGAAGATCAAGAACAGCTAGCTGATATCTTCACTAAGCCCTTGGATGAGAAGAGATTTAGCAAGTTGCGTGTGAGCTAAATATCTTAGAATCTTCAATGTTCTTTGAAAAGGCACACATCCTAACACTTATGCAAAATTGATGACTTAGATGTGCAACACATGAAGAAACGTTTTCTTCAATCAATGAAGAATAACACTCTAAGTGTGAAGAAATTAATGAAGAATTTGATTCTCGAACTCTACGACAATTGTACGCGTGTCTGAAATCATCATTCTTATACGGTGGGTCACGCCACCACCAAAGTTGAAAATCTTCAATTTGAGTTTTTCCTCGCTTTTGAAATTCTTCGCTTTTGAAATTCTTCAGTTTTTCAAATTCTTCAGTTTTTCAAATTCTTCAACTTTGCAAATTCTTCACTGTTTCATCGCCTTTCTTCATTGGCTATATATATATATGGATTTATGTCCTCTACAACATTCACTTATGGCTATTTCTTCAAGTCGCTTTTTACGCTAAGTGAATGTGATCGACCCTTCCCTCTATGCTATACTCAACCCAATCCATTCACAAATTCTTCATGTGCGTTCTACTTTGAAACTCGCTCAAATTCTTCACTGTGTCCTTGATAACAAGAAATTGCGAACGGAACTTTTAAAACGAATCTTATCCAAACTTCGATTTTACCGCTCAAACCGCTCCGCATCCCACGATGCATTATTATATCCACCCACGATCGCTTTACGATCTCCACTACACAAGACGTGGGTGACACATGTCGTGAGAAGGAAGCGGTCAGGCACGTTCGTCCTAAATCTTCTGGACAAGCCGCTTTTTCACCGTGGCTATAAATACCCTCTCTCCCTTCCTCACTCTTTTACTCCGCCGATCTCTCTCCGCCGAGCTCCTCGAAACCCTAGCGCCGCCGCTACTCCATCGTCAGCCGGTGAGGAAAAGCTTCACCGCTTTGACCTCTTCGCCGACGATCGCTACCGACTGTGGAATTTCTTCACTCCGCCGTCGCCGTAGCTGATTTCTTCTGCCAAGTTAGGGCGGAGAAGATCTGAACGATTTAACTTCTAAACTGTTCATCTCAGTTCGTCGTGTTCTTCACTTCGTAAATTAAAAGTTACTTTTACTACTCGATTTGATTCTCAAATTTTCTTCAAATTCTTCAAAGGTGTTTATTTCAAATTCCTCACACATATGAACACCTCAAATCTCTTGACTCATTTCTCTAAGCTATGATTTTCTTCAAGATTCCTCAATTGTGTGGATCTTCGATCTATACAACTCGAACCTAAGATAAAGAACGCTTATTGAAATTCTTCAAGGCTCATCTGGTCAAAATCCTCAAACTTGTTCTTTTGAAAACCCTCCGAGAACGATATGACCTCTTCAAATTCCTCGCACCTATACTCTGCTCACGTGTACAAATGTCTCTTGAATCCCTAGGTTCTCATCAACTTAACTCATTTGCAGCGTTCCTCGAAGAAAACTGCACACTTCTTCAGAGAACTCAATTGTTCAATTTCCTCACCAAGAAAATGGCGATGGCAAGAAGCCGCAGAAGGAGGAAAGAAACCTGAGGTCATGACAGATTCAAATCCACGAGGAAATATATGCTGACTATTGCACACCGATGAGGAAAGCAAAACCAACGCAAGGTGCGATTCAGAAAATTGAACGGAGATGGGCACGGAATGGAAGGAATACCGCTATGTTACACCTAAGTACATGAAGAAATTCGCTAAATCCTCCATGCCCAAGAGCTCCTTTGGCACCAGGCCAAATAGCTGATCCCACTAGCGCCAAACGCGTGAGGACTTTCCGATGAATGGGCTAAACGCCAAGCTAAGTTGGCTAAGCAAGCAAAGGAAGCGTGAAGAAATTCAATGAGGATTCTGCCACTGCTGCCATCGAGGTCTCGCCAAGCCGAGGAAATCGATGCAAAAGAAGTCTGCAAATAAGCCAAGTGCTTCTTCATCTATGCCCTCACGGCCAAGTTCCTCGCCAGCTCCTCAAGGCAAATTCCTCAAGACAAATTCTCACACTGCCATCGTTCCATCAAAGTCCTCACCGCTCCGTCCAAACCTTCAGCCCAGCACTGCCACTTGTCAAAGGACTGCTGGTTTTTCAATTGCCTCGAGCACCTCTGCAAATTCCTCACCTGCTTTCAATTCTTCATCAGCCCGACTGCTGAAGACAAAAGCAACAATGGACGTGGTCCTCGGCCTAGCCAAAGGAAGAAACAGCTTGTCGTCCACGTACATCGATGATGAGGCATCGATGAAGAACTTGAAGAAATCATCGAGACCGCTGCTAGAGCCGCAAGAGCCAAGGGAACAGCTGTGCCACCGCTTTTGGACCCAAGAAAGTCCTCGATTTCATCGACCTCAGCACAATGATCCCAATACCCTCTCGCCGATCTTCCTTTGACACCTGGTCAAAGTCATATGTTGACTCACTTCATCGCTGAAGAAAATGGAAGTTCGAGAAGGCGAAGGAAATCAAGAAGGCTCAATACAAGAAGGAGAGGTTCTTGAAGAAAATGTAGTCAAGATGACACCGAGGAACTTCTTCAAATCCAAACTGAAATTCAGAACCTCAAAGAAGAACTTTGACACATACTATGCTGATTGGCAAGTAGTCAAGACCAAATTCGCTAACTGACGAAGAAGCTCACAACTGCTTGCTGCACCTGCAACATGAAATCCTCAGTCAAGCCTCCGCTCAGCCTAATGAAGAAAATGCCAAGAACGCTGAAGCTCAGCCTGCTGAAGAAAATGCTGAATCCAGGCTGATGAAGAAATTCCAGCCACTGAAGAAATTGCCAGGCACCCACTAGTGGTGCGCTCAAGAAATTGCTCAAGTCGAGGCAACGCATCGCCATACTCAAGAAATTTCTCAAGACAGGGAACTGCATCGCTGCTCTCAAGAAACTGCACCAAATTCCTCAGCTCCTCCTCGCCAACTCCCACTCCAATTCTTCCATCTGCTTGGATGTGAAGAAAACCAAGGCTGGAACGAGCTGCTGTGAAGAAGAGAAAAGCATCACAAGGCCGATTCTTCGCCAAGAAGAAAATGAAGCCAATGACCAGCTCTGTTGAAAACCCAATTGATGCTATTCCAATTTCCTCCATACCATCAAAGGAAGTAGTTCCTTTTGGAGAAGAATATGTGGTGCCAACCGATCTCGATGAAGAACATCAATCTCCGCTTCGTCAGAGAAAATTGATGAAGAAATTGAAGTGGAAGCAATCCTTCAACCCCGCCATTCCTCATCGCATCATGAAATTCTCAAGATGGTGCCGAGGAAATTGAAAATGAAGATGTGGATATTGATGCACCACTCCAGAATCAATGATGATTTTGGGAAAATCAACATCCCAATACTCCACTCTTCACCCCGCTTCAACAAGTTCCTCACTCCCCGCACAGATCGTCCAGATCGACTCAAGAAAATCAACCCACGAGTCCTGTGCATGAAGAAATTCCAGCCACTAGCGCCGATGAAACTGCTGCTGCCGCTGAAAATCCTCAAACGCATGTTGAGGACCAAGAAATTCTCAAGTCAAGAACCTGAACTTACGGTTCCCAGAGGTGGTGATGCAACCGATCGACACCCTCTCGCCAAAGGTAAGAATCCATACTCGACCAAGCAAAAGTTCAAGGCTAAGGATTTCTTTGCCGAGCATGTGTTCTTCATCAATATAATCCTTATGATTCTGCTCGGATTAGGAAGAGGCGCTCGACTGCCACCAAGCCAACTTCTATTCCTCGCTTTTCAACAAGGACAAAATCTTCGATCATGCTCATATTCCTCATGTGGATATGGAGTCACCGCCGGCTTTGAGCCCGCCCTAAGTGTTCTTCACGATGCAGGTCTTCTAAACTTTTGCACCGATATTTGTGATTGGAATGAAGAGCTAATTCTTCAGTTCTATGCAACACCGCACATCACCGGAGACGCTGAAGATGTGACTTCATGGGTCTTGGATTGATGACCGAAAATACTCACTACAAGGCTCCAACAAGTGAATTGCTTCGTGCCCTTCCACTCAGTCCTCCAGCTTGATGGTGCACGCCGATCTATGAAGAAAAGGAACTTTCAAATCACTATATGCAAGTGTTGATGAAGCCTTTGAAACCAAGGCAAGCTCCAGGACCAAATTCTCGTCAAGGAATTGTTATATGTGCCTCGAACAGTCTATCGAATTTCGACGAAGACTATGAGTCCTATCAAGGGCCACGACTCAATGATGAAGAGGTCGCTGGCATCATGAAGAATATGCTTTTCAACATCATCCATGGCGCTCCCGTCAATTTCCATGATTTCTTCATGAGGACTCGCTAACATTGCCATGTCACCTTTTGAGCTGAAGCCTTATGCACCTTGGATTATGAGATTCATCAGTCAAGATCTTCACCAATTACAAGGTCGACACTTTGAACCACCGCAGCTACCCGCCTCGATTGAAGTCCTCAAACGCCAATTGCCTCACCGATGAAAAGGAAAGGCTGCTGCTGTGATAGATGAAGGCATTCGCCCATTGATGGACAGTTTAGCAAAGCAAAGATCTTACTCCACCAATGATGACTCGCCACACATGACTCAAAGAAGAAATACCTCGCCAAGCATAGTCCTCAAGCTATCGCACCTGTGGTGATGATCGATCGTGAATTACTCCTCGCCTTCATCAAGGTTGATCGCAATCACAAGTGGGTCAAACGCCGCTTGGTACTATTCTTTACAACATGACCTCAACTCACAATGCAAAGAAGAAAACCACTACTATCTTCATGAAACCTTCAAGCGCTCTGGCTGTTCTTCACATGTCTACAATGAAGAAGAACTGAAATCAATGGGACTCAAGGAAGAATTTGACTGGTCTGCACCTCCTCCAAGAAATTCAAGAAGGTCAAAGTTCCTTCCTTGGTGGCTAGCTCCTATTCTTCATCTCGCGACATCGATGAAAATGAAGATTTGGAAGACATCGCTGCTGGTCCTACTTCAACGAACAACCCCGACAATGTCAAGGCGCCCGCCTTCAACTTGAAATTCTTCAAGAGCGTTAGTCCTCGCCGATCCTTTTGGTCATTCGATGACAAAGGGGAGAAATTTGAGTTAGTCTTCAAGCGGTCTCTGCTTTTGTCTATATACAATATTTTATTAAGTTACAACTCTCGCTCTTCCAAACCTTTATTGATCGAGTTGTAATCTTAAACCCGATGGTGCTTTGATACTTTTGATGCATTATGCTTTTGCTCTATGCTCGATTATGAGTGTTGATATGCTGATCCTTGTTATGCTCGATCCTCATGAGCTCGATGAAAATCTTCAAATCGATTTGGGATCCGATACTCATGAAAAGTTTCAAATTCCTCATACGCATTGGGCTCGATACTTTTTATGCATTATTTTGCATGCTCGCATATCATCAAGCACCATATTTCATCATGCATTTCAAATTCTCATATTTTATGTTAAATGCGTATGAATTACAAGATATAGGGGAGATCTCCATGATTCAATTCTTCAAATGTGCATTGCCTCAAAAGCAATTTCTCACTATGCACATCTTCGGGGGAGTTCTTCTATATCTTGCAATCAAAATCCTCATTATCAGATTTACACTTCATATGTTTATCCTCGTTGAAAACTTAACTCAGATTGTCATCAATCACCAAAAGGGGAGATTGTAAGTGCATCTAGTGCCCTTAGTGATTTTGGTGTATTGAAGACTTATAGGTTAAGTAACTAATGCGCTTGTGAGTGTACACAGGTCTATAAGTCTATGAGGAGTTTGATATTTACAGGAAAGTCGAATTTAAAAATGAATTTCTTCAATCAAGAATTTGATATTCAAGACTTTCAAGACTTTGAAAGTGAAGAAATTGTGTGATTCTCAAGACTTGGTAATCGCTGAGGAATATGAAGCGTGAAGACTTTTGTTTTCGTAGTTTCATTTTCTCTTTCTTGAGTCATAGGAAACACCGCATCGTTAAAGGGGTCGAGGAAATACTAAGGAAAAATTTCCATTTGATGCTCAACTCAAAATCCTCACCTACCAATCCTTCGAGTGAAGCCTTTGAAATCTCATACGCTTCAACAATTTCTTCAAAGGATGAGACGAAGCTCTTCCGTCACCGAGGAATTTGTTCTGATCGAGGAGTTAGGAATTCGCCAAAGCGAATTGCCTACACAAAGGAGGAACATGATAGCCCCGAGGAATTTGATGTTCAATTTCCGATCAAGGTCAGGTTGCAAGGCCACCTGTCCCTAAAATATCTCCACCTAACGGTCATATCATTTAAGGGCATTTATGTCTTATCATGTCGGGCTGCTCCCGAGGCTATAAATAGCCGCCCCACAACCACTAGTTGGTTGGCTGCTCGAGAGAACTTGACACTTGTCATTTGAGAGCAACCCATCCTCCGAGGACTTTGAGCGAAAATCATCAAGTGAGGAAAACCCAAAGTGAGGAAAATCCCAAAACCAAACCCCAACAAACCCAAAGTGATTGAGCATCATCAAGAAATTGATCCCGTGGATCCGACGCTTTTACCTTTGAAGACTGTGCTTCTTCCAGACGGTTAGGCGCACGGTCTAGAGCATCCAAGAGGAATTGTGGATCGCCGAGTGACCAAGTATGTGAAGGTTTGGAAGTCGCTCAAGACTTACCACGAGTGATTGGACGAGGTCTGCGTGACCTTAGTTCAAGGAGAATACGGTGAGGACTTGGTGTCCCGAGCTGCGTGCTCAAGGATCGGGTGTCCGGATCATGGTCCTCGAAGTTTAAATACTCAGCCGCCCAACCAGACGCATAACCGAGACAGCAGCTTGAACTGGTCTACCAAATCATTGTCTTCACCAACCTAACTGGTTCTATTTCCTCAACCATTTCATTTCTCATTATCGTTGTGTGTTTGTTCATATCTGTGTTTGAAGACTTTGATCAAGACTTTCTCAATTTCCTCGCCCAATTTCTTCACCGCTTTGTCTTCATCTTGTGTTATCCTCGTGATTACGCTTTCGTACTGTGATTGTCTTCATTTCATCATGATGACTATGCTTGTAATCTGTTATGCTTATCTTTGAGTACTTATTCCACTGCATGTATTTCTTCACTAAGGAATTTCTCACCGCAAATTCTCAAGAAGAATTTGTAAACTCATAAAATCGCCTATTCACCCCCTCTTGTCGATATAACGACTTTCAAGATTCCATTTGTCGCAATGTTTATACATTCATCTACTCTTCCCTGCATCAGCCATTTTGAGTCGGTCATGGGAAAACTGAGGAAACAAGGTCTTCGAAAGTCAGCAATACCGTCGATGCAGATTTCTTGTTGGTTACGTATAGCTCCTCGTGAGGAGGATTCGAGAGAGATGACCAACAGATTCCCCCGAGGTGCATGCTCTAACTTGGCTGGGTTATATTGCTCATAGCATGCATATGGTGTCTTGCATTGCCATGCCATCCGCTTAGATTAGACATGCTTTGTGTGAATGCCTCCTATTTGCTTTCTATATCGATATGTGAATTATGCAATGCCATGTTTTTCAGCCATTTATATGTGAATTATGCACCGCCATGGAGCCAGTGCATCATATATGTGAATTATCTCATGCCATCTTTTTTTTCATTACGATTCCATTTGTCGACAATCTGTATATTGAACTACTCTTCATGTGTATTAGCCATTTGAGCCGTTATGGAAAAATCTGAGGAAAACAAGGTCTTCAGAGGTGTAATGGTACCATGGAAGCAGATATCTCGATGGTTATGTGGAGCTCCTCGTGAGGAGGATTCATAGATGTATGACCAGTCCTATATCCCACCCGAGGTGTATGCTCTAAGTTGCAATGTTTATATTTTCATATGATGCATATGGTGTCTTGCATTGCTTAGTTTAGACATCATATGCACAATATTGAATTCTATTTGCTTAGTTTAGAGATCATACATGCGAAAAGCCGCTACTTAGTATATGAATCAATTATGTCAATTATATCATGCCATCCTATATACTTAGACAACATCTATGTGAATTATTTCATCCCAACCTATTTTAGAAATACATCATATAGTTTTGTCATGTCATCCTGCTTAGGTACTCACTATATGTTGAATTATGCCATTATATCCTCGTTGTTATCCATCATATATCCTAAACTGTGTCATGCTATCCTCGCTTAGTTAGGCATCATATATGTGAAATTGTGTCATGTCATGTCCTGCTTGGTTAGACAATATATATGTGAATTACCACATCTGCTCATCATACAATGTCTCAGACGCTCAATTTTTTCTTGTTTATCAGCCATTTGAATTGGAGGGGTGATGGCAGTATCTAAGGGAGCAAAACCCATTCTTCACAAAAAGACAAGTATACCACGATGCAGATAGAACCATGGTTGATCGCCCACAAATTAGCCCCACCACACATAATCGAGACTCTTCCAAAGTTGCACACTTACACCGCTAAGCAAAGAACCAGCTACAACCCATCTAATCAAGAACCCCAAATGGATAGTAACCCACTTATAGTTGACAAAGCACCATGTCCACCACAGAGTACCCCCAATACGAGGAGTTTGTAAAGCTACCGCAATGCCCAAAGCATCAAGACCACCACAGCCTAACCCAAACTCCACGCTTAAAGCGTATATAAATCGCTCGTGTCGATTCTCAGTAGCTATGGTCCATACTCCTTTATCAAGGCATCACCGATTTACTCATACCAACTACTTTCAAATTTGAAGGATCCAATTGAAACTCCAATGGCGCAATGTATGTTTTAAACCTATTTCTTTAACTGGATTGTTGTTCTAACTTCTTGCTCTATGTTGATTTCAGTTTAAATTGTATAAAAAGTTATGTTCTCATGTGATGCACATTACAAGTGCTGCCAATGTTGTGTAGTTTCTCACACTTATATTCTGTCTATGTCACGTGTCTTAAAAAATATATGAGTTGAACTGTGGTTCTATCTTGATTAGGGAACATAAACTAGAATGATATGGACAATACAATGACCATAGTACATAGATATATGTTTGTTTCATGTCTGTTATCCCGTCCACCTTACTATCGAACCTGCTTACCAAAATGAGTTTGGTATACTACAAGCTAAACTCGTGATGTGTCTCGCTTGTTTCTCTTGTAGTATGCAAATGTAATATTGGAGAAGAGCACCCCACTATGCAATGGTAAAGAAAGTAATGCAAATAAGGTTCAAGATAGTGAGACAACCCTGTTGGTCTCCAAGAAAGGTGATAAAATGATCTTGTAGACAAGTGAGAAAACCCCACAAATTCCTGCTGCTGATGTAGTGTTCGAAAGTTAAAGCCAAGCATCACTGCACAAGCTTTTGAACTCGCTGCCTCGAATCACTTCGCTTTCTTCTTCCTGCCAGCCACAAGTCGAAAGGCATCGCTAGCTGTGTCAAGGCTGCAAGAAGTCAAGGATCATGGAAGTCCTCAGATAATTCAGATGCGATTTTCAGCAACAAAGAAGTTACTGGAGGATTTAA